>QLSS01000549.1:0-29135 GCA_024372645.1 Trichomalopsis sarcophagae | reverse complement strand
ATTAAGGATGTTTAAACATTTTTTCCAATTTTTTTTAGTCGGTTTAACGAACATACGAACAAACATTTTTATTATAAAATTATGCCAAAAAATATATGTTTTCAACCCCTAAAAAATAGGGGATGCTACCCTTACTCTTCAAATTACCATGAAATACTTGCTCTTTTTGTAAGAAATAACCTCCAATTTGTTTCATTGAAAAATTTTAATTTTAAGCCGAGATATTTAAAAAAAAACGCTTTTTGGGGGTTAACTTTAAGGGAGGTTTTTACCCCTTAAAAGTGAAAATTAGCCGATAAAAAAAATACGTGTCTCTTATTTTTTCATGTTCTACAACATATATGAAAATCATCAAAATCGGTGAGTTGGGGTTGGGTACCTTTCCTTGTTAGAAGACTGCAACTCAATATTTCTTACTTTGTCGAAACAATTGTCTATACACGACCGTTCTCACTGTTTTGAGATGGTCTTGTGATTCCTCTAAAAATGGAGTATATTCGTTTTCAAAAAAATTATTCAAAAATTCTTGAGCGATTGTCTTTTCAGCTAAACCAATTTTGTCATAATTAATTCCCCTTATATCAATATTAAAATCTCTAAATATACATTGATTTTTTATATTAACCTGTTTAGCCAGGAATTTTCTTACTGAATTAGTAAACTCAGATTTCTATACATCGTGGCACCTGTACATAGCAGAGATCCTGATTGCATCACCTGACTCTAGAAAAGTATCAGAACTTATAACACTCAATCTATCAATTACTTCTATTTTAGTTTTTTCCTGTATATTGTTTTTTATATATGTAACATGACTCCATCAGCCCTATTAATTTTACTGTCATTGTAGTAGCTTTTATATCCTTGTAGTTGATAGTATTGAGGATGTTGTAAGATCCATGTTTTCGTACATATTATAATAATTGGTTTTACTACCAAGCTTTCAATAGATGATTCTAATTTTTCGTAATTCGTATTTAAACTTCTTATATTTACACAGAGAATTAAGTTCTTTTTTTTCGAGATGCTCTTGTTGAGTGATCTGATGTTTTCTGCATCACGTTCTATGTTGTGTGTGTCTTCAAAATTTAATTCTTGCGCCATTATCTAATCCTTTTTTCTTAGTCTATTTGTTATACGTGTGTTAACTGCGTTGAGTGACGTAGAAGACATCCCAGATGTACGCATGATTATAGCCTTGTTTGAAGTATTTTCTGCCATACCGACATATCTCAGTATTACAGGTTGTATCGTGTAGTCAGTAAGGTCAATGAACTTTCTTATTTCATTTTGTAGGGTACTGCATGCGTGGCTATCTGTTACCATGTGCTCAGTATTATATTCAGTTTTATATTTATTATTGCTGAAGATACAGTTAGGACAATTTAATTTATTACCGGAACAATCTGTAGTCTTATGATTACCTGCACATTTTAAGCATGTGTGATTATTTGTGCGCTTAAAGCCATTATGCCCATATCTACCACAATTAAAACATGGCTTAACGTTGCAGTAGTCATGCAGTTATGATAACCCACGAAGATCCTGTTTTTATTCTCTCTTTCTCTCTCACATGTTGATATAGTTCAGCAGGGATTTCTAATATGATTGACTATAGATGAGTTTTGGAGTTATCATATGAGTGCAATACTGTACACTTCTTGTTGAATTTACTAAAATTTCTTTCATTTATGTCATCTTCAATTTTTTTATTGTCTAGAGTTTCAAAATTATCTATTCCAACTACTTTAACCTTTGGATTTTCTATTGTTTCTTTTGTAACATCACAACTTTCATCAAGCTTTTTCTTCAAAACATTATATGCTTTGCTTGCACTTTCTTCTGTTAAACAATCTACTATTATTTCACTCTTTTTCTTAATTAGTTTTTTTGCTTGTATGCTCTTATCTTTAATGAGATAGTGTGCAACAGCATTATTTATTTTGTCAATAGGATATTCTTTAGTATCTTTGTTTTTAACTATAATTTTTGGGATTCGTTTTGGCTTGTTGTTAGTCATGGCACTCGAAATTACTTGAGCATATGTTTTGTTTTTTGAGATATTTATTTCACTTTTCTGCTTATCAAGTAATTCTCTCAATAACTTATTTTTTTCTTTCAGTTCTTTATTTAGTTCTTTTAATAATGCATTTTCACGCTTCAAATTACTGTCCATTGATACACTGTTCTCATCATCATCCTTACTTTCAGCTTCTGACACACTTATTTTATCACTTTTTCTCAATTTAATCTGAGCAATGATTATTTTGGCTTCATTACTCAGCACATTTGTATTCACTTTCGGGGTTAGGTCTACTTAGTTATGTTCTGAACATAATCCTAGAACTCCACTAATTTTTACTGCCCCGTCTATTTTAGCAAAATCACTAGTATGAAAAGCTTCCTCACATATTATACAAATAACCGTTTTTACTTCCACTTTTGGATGACATTTATAGAAAATTTCTGACTGTGAAGTCACCGAGCCCGCGCTCTATGACTCCAACTTTGAATATTATTACAAGAAACATTTAGTGCACAGTAGGTTGAAAGATAATCTGTTTTCGCATTGATCTCAAACAATTGGTTGTGAGAACCAAAAGTCATAGCCGAGTTGTGATTATCAAGTTTTTCGTTTTGATTACTATTCATATACACTGCCCAATTGGAAAAAAGGTAGACGACACCCTAGTAGGAATGAAAAATGTACAAAAGTATATAGAAGTGTACGTAAGTGTATTTGCATACATTTTTTCGGAAAAATTATAGTCTGCGTGTCTTCCGATAGGTGGCAAAAGAGACAAAATGGTTTCTTACATGTAAAACTGAACCTTGAAGCTACTTAAGTGTAAATGATAATTGAATAATTTGTTTTAAATTTATTTAAGGTTTTTTTTTTGAAGTTTTTTAGCAGTCTGCATGGTTACATGTGTACTAAAATGTACAAAAGTGTACAAAAGTTTTTCAGATTTTAGACCAAATTTATTGTCGAATTGCAACAGAAATACACAATTTTATACACTTTTGTACATCTTTATACATTTATGTACACTTTTGTATTTCCGCTAGGTTAATCAGCCGATTTTTAGATGATATCAGTTTAATATTTTTATTAAAACTTAAAGTTATCAATTATCATTAAAGTTGTTTCAAATGATTAAATATTATAAAATTAATATAATTTGGGCCTAATAAGGTGTTACTATTCGGATGATAACACCAAAACTATGGCCGTGAGCTACACTCTAAACCTAAAATTGAAAAATTTTTTTTTTTTTTCTTTTAAGTGGCATTTGGAACTCGAAAGTTCATCGCCTCATCTACGCAAGCCTTCCACGTTACCCTATCTTGTGTCAACCCCACCCAATATGCACCTCTCCGATCGACACCCACCCGTCCTATTTCTACTAGATCCGCTTTCACGTTGTCCTCCCATCTACGTCTAGGTCTACCTAGAGGTCGCGTTACCATCGGCCTGCCCTTCATGACACGCGCTTATTCTGTTAATATTTGGTGACGCGTACAGATTATGTAACTCATCATTGTGAAGTCTCCTCCATTCCCTGGTTTCCTCATCTTTCTTCGGCCCGTATATTTTTCGCAAGACTTTATTTTCAAATACCCTAAAACGGTTGTCCGCCTGCTTAGTAAGAGTCCATGTTTCGCACCCGTACAGAACCACCGGCAGTATTATTGTCCTGTATATTCTTATTTTAACATTTTTAGACAGCAGCCTCGACTTAAGTAAATAGCTCACGGCGTAGAAGCAAGCATTACCCGAATGGAGTCTCTTATTTATTTCGATATTAATCTCGTTTCTATCATTTATGGTCGTACCCAGATACCTGAATTCGCTAACCTTTTCAAAAGTAAAATTTGAAACTCTGAGATCTCCCTTCCCTCTGCAATCATGTACTTTGTTTTTGATTAACTCACTTCTAACCCTGTATAATCCGCCGCTTTTATGAGGATTTCCGCGTTTCTTGTTACCGTTTCCCTACAATCCCCCAGTATATCCAAATCATCTGCGTAGCCTAGTATCTGCGTTGTTCCATTAAGCGTTGCTCCCAGCTGGCTAACCTGCATTTTTTTAACGACATACTCTAACGTTAAATTGAACAGCACCGTAGGGAGCCCATCCCCTTGTTTTAAACCATCACGTATCGTGAAGGGTTCTGATACATTACCTCCTACTCGGACCTTTCCCGTGCTTCCGTCCAGACTTATTTGAATTAATCTCACGAGTTTTTTTTGGCACACCGAGAAGTACTAGAATTTGATACATTTTGCTTCGCTTGATAGAGTCGTACGCTTTTTTAAAGTCTATAAATAGTTGGTGCATGGTTTCGCAAAATTCCCACTTTTTCTCTAACAACTGTCTTATGGTAAACATTTGATCGCTCGTCGATCTGTTTCACCGAAATCCGCACTGATAATCTCTACTATATCTTCCGCGAATGGGG
Source organism: Trichomalopsis sarcophagae (assembly GCA_024372645.1). NCBI lineage: Eukaryota > Metazoa > Arthropoda > Insecta > Hymenoptera > Pteromalidae > Trichomalopsis > Trichomalopsis sarcophagae. The sequence goes on along the minus strand of QLSS01000549.1, from coordinate 24,672 downwards.
TGAGTCTAGCTTGTATTACGTTTGACAGAACTTTGTAGCACGTTGCTAAAAGTGAGATACCCCTATAGTTATTGCAGTCTGTCTAATCTCCCTTTTTAAAAATCGGTATGATAATGGATTCTTTCCAGTTTTCCGGCATCGTTTCATTTTTCCAGATGGCACATACTAGTTTATAGATTTTAAAAGTGAGCTCGACGCCCCCATATTTGAGTAGCTCGGCTGGTATAGAGTCATTTCCCTCGGCTTTGTTGTTTTTTAGTTTTTTAATCGCGGCCTCTACTTCTTGGTAGCTCAGTTCCTCCACGTGGAGTTCAGCAGTGTGAATTTCGTCCCCTAATTCTTCGCTATTTTCGTGCACGTTTAATAATTTATCGAAATAATTTTTCCACAGCGACAGTAATTCGTTGTCATTTGTTACGAGGTCCCCGTTTTCGTCCTTCATCAATTGCGCTCTACTCCTAAAACCCTGTCTGATGGCGTTAATCCCTTTGTACATTTCGCGGGGGTTATTTTCCTTACTGTTAGTTTCTATTCTCCTAATAAGTTTCTTTTGATACTCCCGCTTCTTATTTCTGTAGATTGCGCCCGTCTGTTTCCTTACGTTAGAATACTCTTCTACGTTCCATCGCTTCTGTTATATAAGCTATCTAATTTAGCCTTTTTGCGCCTTTCAAACCAGAGTTCGCACTCTTCGTCAAACCATGGTTTGCTCTTTGGCTTTTTCTTTTTACCCTGTACTTTGTTTGCGTCCTCTTTTACTGTTTTTTCGATGTCCCCCCATAAGCTATTCGGTTCGTCATTCTCCTCCGGCGATGTGTTTGTTTCTTCAAGTGCCTGAAACCTGTTATTAATTTCTGTCTGGTACCTAATTAGCTCTGTTCTATCTTGTAGCTTCTCAATATCGAAGCTTTCTACCTTGCTTGTTCGCTTACAATTTTGATTCGCTACTAATCTAGCTCTTAATTTGTCTACTACTAGGAAGTGGTCCGAGTCGCTATCTGCCCCTCTACAAGCCCTTACGTCGAGAACGTTAGTATGACGTCTTTTTTCAATGAGGAAATGATCAATTTGGTTTCTGTGGCCCCGCCCGGCGATGTCCACGTTGCCTTGTGTATGTTCTTGTGCTTAAAACACGTAGTTTTGATTATAAGATCTTTTGCCGCCGCGAAATTTATGACCCTAATACCGTTATCATTGCTGGCTTCGTGCAGGCTTTCCTTCCCTATAGTAGGCCTGAACATTTCCTCCCTACCTATTTTAACATTGAAATCGCCTAATACTATTCTTGTGTCGTAAGACGTGAACTGATCGATTACCTGCTCTAAAGTTTCGTAATAGAGATCTTTAGCTTCTCTTTCTTTGTCCTCCGTAGGACAGTGTACATTAATTAATACATGTCTATACCATTCACCTTCGATAATGATGCATGAGAGCCTATCTTTGACGGATTTGAAACTTTTAACCGAATGTATGATGCTTTTGTTTACGAGAAATCCGGTGCCTAGAGATTCCCTGCTGCCTGACCCATACAGGTACGTGAAGTTACCCGAAGCTAGTACTCCGCCATCTGGCCACCGCGATTCCTGTATTGCTACCAAATCTAGACTGTACCTATCAGCTTCCTTTATGAGTTCTTTAAACGCGCCTGCTCTGTATAGACTGCGAATATTCCAAGTTCCGACCCTTAAGTCCCTTTTGTTTAAATTTTTTTTGTTTAAATAAGATTATTAAAAGATAAATATTTTATTACAAGATATTAAAAGATTATTAAAAGATGAATATTTTATTAAAAGATAAATATGTCACCCGATAATCAGCTGATTATCATTAACATTTTATCTCATATATACACATATTTATAACTATCAGCTTTTATAAAAATACTAAGCTGATATCACCTGATAATCAGCTGACGTTTTGGCATGATTATCAGTAGATTATCATCTAATAATCAGTTGATTGTCATCTGCCTTTTTTCAGTAGGGCAGCCACTGCTCCAACCTTATTGCCCCTCCTTCTTTAATCTGCTTCTTTGTTCGCAGAATGCAGTCATATCCAAAAATCGCTAGAAACGGTTTTTTGGCTCTAACTCGAATTCTATGCATTCGACAAAAAAAAAGATTAAATAGAAAGAAAAGCTTAAATAGAAAAGTTGTAGATCTCGAGGAAATACAACTTTTTCCTATTGACACTGAAGCGTGAAAATGCTTTTAATTCGAGTTAACAGGCCGAAATCGATTTTTTTTATAGCAATAAACCAGTATATATCATAAAACTTTGAGGTTATACATTTTACATAAAAACCTTAAATGTAGTCACTTAGAAACTTTCTGAAGCGATATTTATATTTATGCACAAAAATCTCTGAAGTAAACTTCCCAGACATCATTATCAGCGACTCTGCAACCCAGACACTTTCCGTAGTCGATATTCGCATTTAAGCATCGAAAACTATATTGCTGACATAACCTACAAACGGGATATAATAATATTATCAATATTGAACTCGCCAACCGTTGCTTTTTCGTTCGTCAAACTTTTGCCAAGCATATTGGTAAAAAAAATTTACGAATAATTGGTAAATTAGCCATTTTGGTTGGGTAAATTTTTACCAGGGGTATCATATTTTTAAAACAATATTTTTTCTTAACCTTTTTTTACAGTTGTTGTATTTGATGCTCGATAAGATATATACACTGAAAAATGATTTACAAGGTACGAAGAAGATCTACGAGGAAAACCTAAGTTTGATTATCAAGACAGTACAATAATTAAAAGTTTTACTTTTAATGCTCATCTCAAATAAGTCAATTATAACTTCATTGAGGTAGTTTGATGTTAAATTAGATAGTTTTCTTGAAATAAAATATTAAAAATAACCGCATGTCAATATAAATTTCTCGGATTGTATAGTAAAACCATATGATAAAATTGTATTTTTTCTAGTGGATCTTTCTGTGATTATTGATAGAAGCAATATGATCTTGTTGTGATAGACGTTTTTTTACATTGAAAAAAATATTTAAAAAATCTACTAACAAATAATAATAGATGTTAATAAAAATAGAGCAAAAATGAGCAATAAAATCGAATGAAAATAAAGAGTAATCAATAATAGTACTTAAAACCTATTTGTTTGTTCTTCAACTTCCTTTTTCCTTCTAGTACCTTCTCCAGTTTCTCTCTGATTATCTCTGCATATACCTTGTATCTTGTATCCTGTAACATGGCATCCCTGATGTAGAGAAGATTCAAGGGCTTTCATGCACAATGTACAAGTTATCTATCATACATATAGTATAGTACAAAATCAGCCAGAAAATTTTTTATAGTTAATTGATCAGCACAAGCTGGCCAGTATGAATGCACAAATTCCAGAGGAATAACTTCTAAATACAGCTGTCCAGAGGTACGGCTAGATGCTAATTCATTTATTTAGTAACTTTGAATATTTCTATATTAGTATGCAGCTCACATTTGTAGCGGGATGCCTGTTCAGGAGTATTTAAGTTCAGCCTTTATTGGAATGAAAATGCAGAGGTATTCTTAATTCACAAAGTAACCTAGGTAGTTGATTCCCTAACGTAAAAATGGTTATTATTATTTCAGGACTCTTCTACAAAGTCGTAAGTATCTTCAGTGTTGTCTAAAAAAGAATAATTCGTTTCACCTATTCTAATCTACTGATTTTACAAGCTATTATTACAGCTTTATTTGTTGTCTCAAATAGTCGTTTACAATTCTCAAATTAAGCTTACAACTTCACGCCTTATATCTCTCCAGTGGGGGTTCTTTCAGACTAGGGTCAAGATACTTACTTAGAGAGAAGTAATGGATCCACCCTATCTCTACCACAGGGGAGGCGATGTTGAGCAACGTACTTCTAGACCAAGAGTCCGTACAAGGTCGATAAAAGCATTGAGGGAGTATGTACAGCATGAAGAGACTGTAATTTTATGAAAAATTATCAACAGTTGTTGACGCGTGGGTAAAGGTTATTTTTTAATGAAAGTAGATCTTTCTAGAATACCTACGTTGCACGCTCAATTAAGGGGATATCGTCGCTAAAATTTCGCAAATCCGCCACGGGGTATTTTGTATTTCCAAACTTTTAAAAAAACAAAAAGTCTGATCGAAATTTTCTACGGTAGAACGATTCATAAAACTTAACACTACGGCGCTACAGACTCGATTTTCCATTGCAAGCTTTATTTAAAAAGTTTTATGTAAAATTAGATTTTGAGGTTGGCGCTGTAATCGCGCGAGTACACCTAAACATCTGTTCGTATTTCCAAGATTTTATAAAAACTAAACGTCCGATCGAAATTTCCTTTGGTAGAGTAATTTATTAAATCTAACACTAGAGCGCTCTAAGCTTGGTTTTTCATTACACGCTTTATTTAAAAAGTTATATGTAAGACATAGTATAGAAAAACAGTGTTTTTAGCGATGATATCCCCTTAATGGCGAACAACTGATATGTGAATATGTTGAAGCGTATATGGATGATGTTTGATACTTAAATATATTTTAACAAACTTTACACTATTTACAAAGTGTCGCGGAGACCGAAAAGGTCTTGTGTGTTCAGAGGTTACATCAGTTCTGATTTGTGTCTGTCGGTGTCAACGCTTATAAAGGCTAGCAATGCTATTATCTGAATAGGTAAAAGTAGGGATGATGGCGGGATGATTGCGTCAGGGACCGGATGAGACGATATATGGAGGTTTTGGGAATATGAACCGTAGAGCGGCATAGGTAGGCAGGTAAAATATTGGTACAAAATCGCCTAATGAAAATCGGGAAAAACCTAACAACGGCTATACTTTATAACATCTAGTAATGACGGTCGGGAAAAACCCAACAACGGCTAAACTTTATGATACCTAGTCCGGTATACTATGAAAGTGCGCGACAATACGCGTCTGTCTAGAGTTCGAAGCTTAGTGCTTCATATGCGTGTTATATTAAATGCATGTAGGGACACAACATACTCCCCGCCTTGAACTTCAAGTTCAACAAAAAAAAATGTTCTAAACCAACAATAATTATATTTACATCTTTAATGTATGTTTGTGTGATTAGCATTATAGTATTAATTACTGTGGAATTTTGATTAAAGTATGGCGTTTACAAAGTTCATTCTACGTCTATTGGTAAAGGTGCGAGTTTATTTATGCAGCGTATGTAGGTGCCACTATGCGTTTTAACTGGCGCTACACGTTGTCTTTGTCAGGGTAAACTGCTACGATATGACCTAGAGTCCAAAGCATAGGTGGTAGATTATCCTCCTTGATAGTGATGAATGTGCCAATCTTGATTTCTTTTCCATCTTCCAGATGTCATTGTGAAGTTGCACTTTTAACAGTATCAAAATAACCGAGCAAACGATCACTATACTCTGTGTTCACCCGACGAGGGTACTTCGGACTCTTCCGCTCTCGAGAGGAGGACAGGACGTAAGAATAGGAACGAAGCCTGGCGTGGCTAAGGTGAATAAATAATTAAAATTCCCCTCTTTATTTACGTTAATACTCACGGCGTCCCTACACCAATACGGCTTATTCGATTTATATTGCACGATCGAAACCACTAGTCGAGTGGCTGTCCCGACAAACAAATACGATCGCGATTCAATATTAAGGCACAAGTATCGGAACTGTGAGACGCAAACGGACATACGCGCGGATTTACCACTACCGCGGTGACTCGACAAACCGTATCAAAAGTTCGCTAACTCCGAGGTAACCGCGGAACAAAATGGTCAACGACGCTGGTCGAATAATGGCGACGGCGTCATTCAAGATGGCGGTGGCGTCGGTTGGCTGGAACTCGTACTGCTTCCCCTTCGAACTCCGGACGTGACTCGACACAACGCAAACCTGAAAACCGCAAAATGACGCATACGCAATCAAATCTCGCCCTGAGATGCTGCTGCGCTCGCCCTAGTACCTAAAAAAGAAAGGAGAAAGGAAGAACCAAACACTCAGTCAATGGCGGCGCAACGAATAATAGTGGCGTGGGAATCTCAATTCCTCACGTCGGCACACGTTGAGTTCTCCCGTAATGTCGGATCGTAAACGATCAACGACGGCACAACCTAACATCCGCTATGGACTCAAGGCCCCACTTGTCGTCGGTCGCGAGGGAAGAGTCGTCCAAGGCTGGACCAAGGTCAACAGCTACTCAACGCTCTCGCGGATTTTCCCCCTCGAAGGGACTAATTATGCACATCCGCGAGACCCGTCACCAGTCGAACATGAATCCGCGCGAAGTCAAGAAGAACGCGACACGGCACGATATATGAACACGAGAGGTGTCGGCACGGGTGTGCCACCAGCGACCCGTACACCTACTTCGCGCTCGGGTAGTGGACTTCAACCTCTATGCGTACGCGGCGAACAGTGTAGGCGCGCCTGTACACCGTTAGTGGCGTACGCGCGGAAAGTCATGGCGGCAGCAGGTGCGCGGCGCGTAACGTCTCTAGGCTCCTCGGGAGAGCCACCGTCGCTACATGCTCTTGACAGGTGAGGTTATACTCACCTGTCGAGCGGCTGCCCTCGGGAAATATGCAGTGTTTCCTCTGATATAGGACGGACTGCATCAGAGGCGAAACATTCTTCGAATCCATAATATGTTAAAGTTGTGTGCAGAGTTTTCACCAGTATTAGGTGAAAACGCCCCGGATCAGTTCTCAAGGTATATCACCAGGTGCACAGATTAGTAGTAAAAAATATGATATAAAATATTACACGCGGAATAAAAATTAGAGCCAGGCTTCTCGGCATTGCTGCAAAGGTGCGCGTGCTGGGCCTGCTTCAAGATCACTCACAACACGAGGCTTCAGGGTTGGCTGTTGCTGAGAGTGATGTTACCAATTTGGAGAGTCGAGCGAGCCGTAGAGACGCAAGCGTAGAAAGAGATAGCATGATGCGCGAGAAACGAATTTACATAGTCAGATGATAGATATAAGGCTAGGTTAGTTGTACGAGGATTTGAACAAACTAATGTAATCGATAACATATGTGCCCTAGTAGCAAAGAATCAAACTTTATACATTTTGATTTCATATTGTTGTCAAAATAATTTAAAAATTGAACAAATGGATGTAGAAATCGCTTTCGAACTCGGAGTTATATGTTCATCAGCCTAAAAGTTACGAAGACGGAACAAATAAAGCATACAAATGGTCAAAAGCATTTTATGGATTGAGAGAAAGTCCTAGAGACTGGTATGTGTGTGTTGACGAGTGCATTACAAAATTAGGATTTCAGAGAAGCAACGTAAATCTCTGTCTATATAAAAAAGGGAAAGAGAATGATGAAATTTATATTTTAATTTATGTAGATGACTTGTTAATTTGTAGTAAAAGTAGAGGAAAAATTTGTAGTATTAAGAAACTCTTGTCAGATAAATTTAAAATAAAAGATTTAGGAGGAATCAAAAAGTATCTTGGAATTAATATATTACAATTATCTATAAAATAAATTCACTTTAAGCCAAACGTAGTATATAGAGTCATTAGCCGATAAATATAAAATACAAGAAAGTAGATTGTATAGTACTCCTATGGAAACAAATTTGAAATTTGCAAAGGCTGAAAGCTGTGAAGAAAAACATTAAATATAGAAATTTAATAAGTGCTTTGTTATACATAAGTTCAAGTACACGACCGGATATAAGTTATCTCTTTACGCTCTCTTACTCTTAGGCTCTCTATTATTTCGTTTAAATAAGGGGAAAAATGTTTGGCTTCCGGTGTACTGTTAAGCATAGTATAAATATTAATAGTTATGTTAGGGTAAAATATTTCAGTTGTTTGTAAGTTATAGGTTCTAGAAGCAGTAAACCTTGCGTTGTTAGTGTGATCCGTAAAGCCCGCGTTTAAACGCAAGATACCAGTTCCGTTTAATTCATGTGTTGAGTGTACCGATCTTTAGCATTGTATGAATAAGGTTTCGGAGTTGATAGTTGAGAATAAATAAACGTGAATTTGACGCACTTATTTATAAATTATCTCGTCATAAATAGAGGCGATAGTATGTTCATGTATTATTGTAATGCGGCTCATATGTTATTAACACCTGAAATAATCATATTTTTTTATTATTACAAGGGTTGAGGGTTTGATATTGTCTTTGTATTAACTAATTAAAAATAGTTGGTTGTAGGTGCTGGTGTAAGCAAGTTTAATTACTTGCTTGTAGCACACAAATCTGGCTTTGATGCATTTAATCGTATCGGTTCATGTGAGCGAGGTTTCAAAAGTGAAACAGAAAAAAATTTTAAAAATCATGGCTTTGTATACATGCCTGAACTTATTTGAAATAAAGTGTGGCAGAGTATATGTGTTGACAAAAGAAATTAAAGCAAATAGTATCCGATTATATGCACTAGCGCAATATATTGCGCTATAGTGGATATACAAGGCAGCAGCTGATATTATAAGTTCATTACTACGAAGATTTGATAAAACATACTTACATTCACGCATTCATTTATAATGTAAAAATCATACAAGCATGGAACTGTCTAAATTAAATGAAGTAATTCATAAATTTTGATACTAAATACATTTCGGCTAAGTTAGAACATAAAATCTTATGCGTTTTCCTCTGGATTTTGATGAAAAATACTTTCAGGTGCGTCTCAGTATCTAATGTATAAATTTGATCGAATATTTAGGCATTTAGAATAAGGAAAAATGTCTCATAATTTCGACGCAAAACATGCTTTATTCAAGTTATAATAGAAAAGGTTCATGCGCCGCGTTAAGCATGTTGCATGAGAGAGTTGACGCTCGCATATTCTTGCCGCGATAACCGCGTAACACAGCGACGTATATTATATGTTCATATTTTCAAATACATCTTAATTTTTATTGTAGAAATTAGAATAACTATCAGAGCAACTTTAACAGGGAAAATATCCCGCAATTTCTGAGGCAAAACATGCTTTAACCAAGTTATAGTAGATAAAATTCACGCGCTGCGCCTATCATGTTCCAATTAGTATAATGTTCTAGGATAGCCTGATGCGTATATATTTGTGCCGCAATAAGCATACAGTGCAGTGATGCTCATTGTTATGAAATTTTGTCAAAAAGAAAGTCCGCTCATATTCCTACGTTCATTCCTATCGTAAAAAAAGTTAAGGAAATATCAGTTTATTTATCATAAGGGAAATATCTTGTGATTCTTGTCGTATAACATGCTTCAGCTTAATTAGTATGCGAAAATTTATGCGCTGTATTTATTGTGTTGCATGAGAATATGCGCACATTCATGCCACTATGAGTATATAAGATAGTGGTGTATACTGCGCGATCATTGTCACAAATTTTTTGTTAAGAATTACCTTCATTTATTACATCATTCCTGTTGTAAAAATTCAAGAAAATATTAGGTTATCTAAAACAAGGGAAGCATATTATAATTTTCGATGCAAAATGTGCTTTAGCTAAGTTTGAGTACAAAAATTTTAAGCGTCGCGCTTAACAGGATGCTTGAGAAAGGCTCCACGCGCGCACGTTCACGCCACAATAAGCATATAATATAGTGATGCGTACTGTACGTTTATTATTACAAAAATTTTACAAGAACTATCCTTGCTTGTATTTTTATTTCTACTTTATATTTTCGATTAATATCGGGCCTTTTGAAACAAAGAAAAACTTTATGTGATTTTAAATGCTCTATATGTTTTATCAAAATTAGATTGTAATAAATTAAATGCTGTGCTGAGCACGATTGATGTGAAACGCTTGAAATACAGATATTCTAGTCACTAAAAATATTACACCGATAATTTCGGGTAATAAAGTAGTAGTATATGGGCCACTATGGAGAGACAGGGGCGTGGCCTAACTGACGTCACCGCTCCCGTGGCTGGCGCCAGGTGTTTATGTAAACAAACACCATGTTTATATAAACAGTAGCTGATAAGGTCAATAAACATGATTTACGACCGCTACTGTATGAGTGTGTCATCGATGGGTGAACTACTTTGTTTATTTATAAATAATTATAAATAATTAGTTAACAAAAGCTATATCACGCATACGATGCCATCAGATTAACATGATTTACGACCGCTACTCTGTCATAAACAGTCTGTCATCGATGGGTAACTTTTGTTTATTTAGAAATAATTCTAAATAATTTTTAAACAAAAGCTATATCACGCATACGATACCTTTTACCCAAGCAGACCCGAGCGCGACCCTCTTTCGCTATCTACTCCATACCGAGACACTATAGTAGCCCCTGAGCTCTGACGCGACGTCTCTCTCTCTCTCTTTCGCTGTCTACTCCATACCGGCCCCGAGCTCGAGAACGCACGTGCTCGACTCTCGCTATACAAGCCCGTCCCCTCTCCTTTTACACTATAGTAGCCTCTGAGCTCTGGCGCGGTGGCTCCAGCCGCTGCTGTACCGGACCCGCTTCTCTCTCCCCCCTCCATACTCGCGCGCATCCGCCGCTGTCTACCTGTCGTATACCTGCTGTTTGGCTTTTACTGCCCTTGCGTCAGCTCTGATCCTTTCTGTGCTGTATAGAGAGAGATTGTTCCACGTATATAATTTATATGGTGGCCCTGGAAAGGGCCGATTGTTTTTTGAAATATGTATTATCGCAATTAGCTTTTTAGCTTGCTGTAGCCGTCTTTTTCGGGGTACGAAAAGGTGTTTGAGGAAAATGATTTTTGATTCTGTGACGAGGAGGAGGAGGAGGAGGATTTTTTTGAGAGATTATTATATCCACTTTTCTCTGGATACGAGAAAGTGTTGGTTGAGAACGACGATTGATTATTCTGCTTTCTTGGCTCCTTTCTTCTCACGAGAGGCTGTCTCTGCTCCCACGTGGAACCTTTTTTCTGCTGCTCTTTGCTCTGCTCCTGCCCCATGATCGAGAGTTGTTGCTTTGCTGGTCGCCTGACGAATGATTCGCATCGAAATAAACGCGTCTATATATAACTACTCTACTACACGGTGCCGCAAAGCCTACTCTAAATTTTGGCTTTGGGGATCGTTGATGGGAGTAGGGGGTTTTGTACACATAAAAAAGAGAAATTATGGCACACTATACGTGTCGAATGAGAAAATGTTTACAATAAAAAATAAACGAACGTACACACATACACACACATTAAATCACAAGCAAGCGATGCACCTACACTTGCGAGTGGCGCGTTGTTGGCGCAGTTGACGCGTGGGCCCTCCTCGCAGTAAACCTGGCACCAACTCTTTCGGCGGAGTAGGCATCCGATGAAAGTCTAAAGGTACGCTGCTGCGGTTGCGGGGTGCTGTCGGTGGCGTACCTTGGATGTTGCTGTCGGCGCCGTCGTTTTCGTCATCTGCTGGTGGAGGCGAAGGCGATCTCGGCGAATCCATATCCAGGATGCAGGGGCAGAGCTGTCTGTTGCACTTCCAGCAGCCAAAGAGAAGGCACTGCTGCCACACGTCGTGCTCCGAAGACATTTTGATGCACACTCTGCACCTCACGTTGATCGGCACAAACTGTACAGCCAGAGAAGCCTTTAGCTCGGCTTCTTGCTGTTTCTGCTGCAACAGTGCTGAAATGTCCAGCATTCTCTGCTGATAGCGCTCGAGCTGGCCGTTCAGCTTCTCCATTGCACGTTTTTTAGCTTCGATACTTGCGAGAAGCGCATCGCGTTGGGCTGCTAATTTTTTCAATTCTGCCATGATGGTGGCCACGTGTGTGCTCTCTGTAACTCTCTTCAACTTTTTCGTTGTCTTAAGAATGCGAGACCGTTGCGGTAACGCTACACTAGGACTGGCTGATTATTTGTATACAATTGAGATCCAGCGCGGGCTTATCAAAAAAAAATCGGATACGGTTGAGAGCGCAAGAAAGGTTCGCAGTGTCTCGCGAAGCAGCTCCAGGAAGTATCGTGTGACCATGAACTCGGGCTTTGTTATCGCCAATGTATTAGTTTTCAAAACACAGAGAACGAATCATCGGATCTCCGGTAGACACTTGAGAGTTAGTGTAAACTGTTTGTATAAAGATTGCAGGTCTCCGGTAAGAGAGATTTAAAGTGTCAGCCGCAGAGTCATAAAAATCTGATCGGTCCGTGTCACCGGATCTAGCGCTGGCAACGGTCCGTTCTCTGAGACGTTCGCTATCTGCCTCATAACTGCTACGTGGCGAATCATCTAAAGGAAGTATCGTGTGATCATGAAGTCGGGCTTTGTTATCGCCAACGGATTAGTTTTCAAAACACAGAGAACGAATCATCGGATCTCCGCTAGACACTTGAGAGTTAGTGTAAAATGTTTATACAAAATATTGCAGGTCTCCGGTAAGAGAGAGCGAGAGAGATTAAAAGATTCAGCCGCAGAGTTATAAAAATCTGTTCGGTCCGTGTTACCGGATCTAGCGCTGGCAACGGTTCGTTCTCTGAGACGTTCGCTATATGCCTTATGACTGCTACGTACCTAAAGCGCAAACACCGACTACGGTATCGGATTCATTTCTTCCGATCAGTGCTTGCGTAGCCCTGATTTCTCATCTATGGCTGTAATATGAGCTACACTTTGTTTTAAAACAAAATCCCCCTCTTTCACGATTTCTCTGCTTTGCGATACTTGTTATTCGTTGAAATCACTCCTAAAAAGGGCGTGATATTTTCCAATCAGCCCTGAGCCGTCTACAAAACTCCTCTGTAAGCCAGCGCAGCCATCAGTCTCTCTCGAAATGCGTGTCATTGAGAGAGGCAGCTTACCACCTGTCGCAGAAATATCTAGTGCTACGTACGAAGTTCGCGATGCTATCCTGCGCGTAGCCAACGAGCTCAAGGGTCACTTATCTGTGCAGAGGAAGTGTACTCGTAAGTGGTATGTGCGCGTTCACCGCATGTCCGAGGAGAGGCTGGGCCGCGAGCTGCTCTGCTTGCTTACGCATTACGCGTACCGTTGGATCGCAGCGTTTTATCAAAAATACTTTTGACATTCGAGTATCGTGATAAAAATCGTCGGCAGTTTCTTGGTGGAGCGCGGTGCACGCGATGTGTACTGCCTGCGGCATATAATCGAGGAACATGGTAAGTGTTTACACTGCTCCCTACAATTAGTTTTAAAAAAATAATAATACTTATTTTTTTCTTCATAGCCCGAATTACCCTGCAGGAGGAAAGGACGCTGAGGAGAGCGACAGCGACGCAACACTGTTTGTTGTATCGTCACGTCCTTCTCCACAGCGAGCTACTTCGTCCGAGGATGAAGAGGAGGAGGAGCAGGAGGTGCAGCCGCAGGAGCGAGATGAGATACAAGCTCCTGTGGAGGAGCTCATGGACCCTCACGATGAAAGCGAGGTAGAGGACAGCGATCACGCCGATGATCGGCCCGGCGTCTACGAGCAGTCTGTCTACAGAGCGGGCGTTCCAGCACCGCTGAGAGGTAGCCAGCCAACGATGGAAGCTGCGATGGTTCTGCTCTCGTTCCACTACGAGCCTGCTCCCGAGTTTGGTCCTACGAGGGCCGAGGTTTTCGAGAACTTTACGACTCGGGAAGAGACAGCTGACGAAGTTGCGGCGATGAATCCCTATCTTCGCTTCGATCAGCACAGCTCGTTCGACCGTCGCATCAACGAAAGTAAGTTACATTTTATTTAATAACTTTAATTTTCTTAAAAAATTATTATTAATAACAATAATAATTTTTTAAGTTATCAGACGCCGGCTGAATCAAGGCATGGAGCCCTGTACGGAGGCAGTTCCGAAAAATTACGCGGCTGTGATTTTTCAAACTTCTGCGCTGCGAATCGTAAATAACGGTCGTGCTCAGGAAATACGTTGGCTAAATAACATGCTTGAAAATTCACAAGACGTATTATTTTCTATGACTGCCTTCGAGATGGCTGACTTATTCATCGACCTCATTCGAAGCTACCAGAGTCGTGCAGAAGAATGAAGGCTCTGTTCTTTACAGTCGACGACGATAACATCAGCAGCATCAGTGAGGAAGAGGGCCCATCATCGCCGGCAGTATCATCGGACTCTTCAACAGTGCTGCTGAGTCCAACATTATCGATGCTGCAGGAGGTTGGGTTCTACGATGCGCGTCACCCGATCTTCGAGGAGAGCACAGCTAGCGGCATATCGCAGGTAGGCGGTGGCGGCGGCGGCCTCTTCGCTTGAGGTATCGCCATCGTCGCCGAATAATAGTATAATAAGCGGCGGTTCTGCAGCAGCTTCTGATTCGGATCAGGAGGAGGATGAGGAGGAAGCTCGTGACGATGTGCGTTTTCGTCGCTTCGTAATAATCGCGAATACGGTGCATCGCGTACGGAAATTCCGTACAGACGCTCACCGTCTGACGCTACAGATTAAAACACCGCCGCGTGGGACCAACATGCTCAGCTGGGTTGAGTTAGCAATACGCGATATTTACGAGTATTTGCTAACTCTAATAAGAAGCGGGAGCGACCGCGTCGGTGTTTCAATCTCGAGCGAATATTTCGCCAACGGGTCGGCCGGGCTTTCGTATCGTCTCGCGAGCGCGCTGACTGGCGACGATTTATGGTCTGTGGTGTCTGGACTCGTCCAGAGTAACGCAAATTTTCGAGTCGACGAGTCATTTACCATTTGTTTGACCGTCGTAAAGATGCCTGTAGGTGCAAGTGGCTCTCGACGGAAAAACTTGACCGTCGACAGCGTTTCTCAACGCTCCATCATCCAGATCAGCAATCGTGACAATCTCTGTCTGCCGAGAGCGCTCGTCGTAGGCGAGGCGAAAATCGCGCTCCAGGCGAACGATACCCCGGCGATGCGAGCCGAGTGGAACGTCATCCGCGACAGTCGTAGGCAGCTACAACATGAACGAGCTATAAAATTGTGCCAGGATGCCGGTGTTCTTGTACCTCGCGAAGGTTGCGGTGTACGAGAGCTTCGTCAATTCCAGCATTATTTTACCGCTCGTGGTACAGCTTTAGTTACTTACGAGAGAGACTCGCTGGGCCGCGGTGAAGCACCATTTTTTGACGGACGTAGCGATGCCTGCACAACCATAATATTTTTGCTCTACTCCGAGCTTCATTACGAGGTGATCGTCAATATTTTTGGAGCTGCGAGGGCAAAATTTTTCTGTACTTTTTGCAATCGCGGCTACAGTAATATCGAGGATCACAAGTGTAGGCAGCTGTGTTCGCGCTGTTTCGTCTCGCCACCTTGTAGCGAGAACGAAGCTTTGCAAAAATGCGCATCGCGTAATCGCAATTTTTTTCGGCGATGTATGTTTTCGCAACCATTCGGCTGAGGGATCGTATAAAACGAAGAACAAGCGGTTGTGTGATGTGCTGCAGATTTGCGGCACTTGCTGCAAAAGCGTGAACCGGCAGCGCGGTAAGCACGAGTGCGGCAAAAATTGGTGTCGACATTGCAAGTTGACACACGGCTATAATCAGCACTGTTTTATACAGCCGATAAAAAATGATGCTTCAGCGAAAAAGTATCTTTATGTTTTCTACGATCTGGAAACGATGCAAGAAGCATCGTATCGAGGCGATGAAAGCATAAAGATGCACGTCCCGAATGTCTGCGTTGCACAGCAAGTCTGCACGGATTGCATAAGTTCTACTGACGACATTTCAGTAGCAGAATGGTGTCCCTTGTGCGGTGTGCGCGAACATATATTTACCGAAGATCCCGTTGGTCAGCTGCTAGAGCTTGTAGTACACGATAAAACGGACTTTGAAAATATAATATGCATCGCGCACAACGCACGAGGGTACGATGCACAATTCGTTTTACGGCGGCTTGTCGAACGTAAAATAAATTGCGCGCCAAGCATCATACTGAATGGTCAGAAAATACTGTGCATCCGGTATGGTCGCACAAAGTTCATCGATAGTCTCAGCTATTTTCAAATGAAGTTGGCCGCCTTGCCTGCTACATTTGGTTTAGGTGAGACTACGAAAAAAGGCTGTTTTCCACACCTTTTCAACACGTCGGCTAACGCCGAATATCGTGGCGCCATACCAGATGCACACTATTATTCGCCCGACACTATGTCGACGAGCGAGCGCGAGCAGTTCTTGCGGTGGCACAGTGAGATGCGTGCAGCGAACGCAGTGTTCGATTTCCGCAAGGAAATCGTCGACTACTGTCGCATGGATGTGTCGATTCTGCGTCGCGCATGTGTGGCTTTCAGAAAAATTTTTCTCGAGATCGGAGACACGGACCCGTTTGTAGTGGCTACTACAATCGCGTCCGCGTGCTCTCATCTCTATAGAAAAAAATTCTTAAAGCCACAGAGTATCGGAAAAGCCCCCAGGGGCGGGTATAGCCGCGCCGACAAGCACTCGCAAAAAGCCGTCGAGTGGCTGCTACAGTGCGAGCGAGAGATCGGTCGCGAAATCGTGCATGCAGGCAGAGCGCGCGAATATCGGCTTCGCGAGGGATTTTTGGTCGATGGATTCTTACCATCTGTCAATCCAGCCGAAAAACCCATTGTTTTTGAATTTCAGGGCTGCTATACTCATGGCTGCCCTGAGTGTTTCAAAAACAATCGCAACAAGTCGAATGCCTGGGGTCGTACTTTCGACGCGTTGCTCGAGAGTATACGCGCTAAAATCGCGCAGATCCAACAGCTTGGTTACGAAACGCTCGAAATTTGCGAATGCGAGTTTGACATAGTCAAGCGTGAAAACCCCGAAATCGCCAAGTACGTATCGGAGCATCCGCTCATCAGCAAAATAACGCTTAATCCTCGTGACGCGTTCTTCGGCGGACGGACCGAAAATTTCGTCGCAGTTTACGATGCTAAGCCAGGCGAGCGTATTTTGTATACAGATATATGCTCGCTGTATCCTTACATTTGTAAACGAGGCAGATTTCCGCTCGGTCATCCGAAGGTTTACGTCGGCGAGGAGTCTGATGAGCTGACGGGTGGCAATCTCAACAATTTTTTGGCCATAGATGGGCTGGTAAAATGTAAGGTTTTACCGCCGAGAAAATTGTATCAGCCTCTTTTGCCGCTAAGAATGCACGGCAAACTTCTCTTCGCACTGTGTCGTACATGCTGCAAAGAGATGCGGCAGAGCGATTGTTGCCACCCGGATGAAAGCCAGCGCATGTTCAGCGGAACCTGGGTGGCGGATGAGCTGCGAAAAGCCATCGAACTCGGCTACACTATAACTGAAGTATTTGTCATATGGCAGTATAGTATGACCGAGTTCGATCCGCTCACAGGTGAATGAGGACTTTTCGCTGGGTACATCGACACTTTCTTGCGATTAAAGCAGGAAGCATCGGAATTTCCAGCTTGGTGCGTCGACGCGGAATAGAAAGCGCGTTACATTCGCGAGTATCGCGAGAATGAGGGTATATCGCTCGAGCTGGAAAAAATCGCGAAAAACCCTGGCCTGTGCACTGTTGCGAAGCTTTGTCTAAACTCTTTCTGGGGCAAGTTCGGACAGCGCGATAATTTAAAACAGACGGTGATCGTGAAGGAGCGCGAAGACCTCCTTAAACTTCTAACGGCCGAAGATAAGGAGGTCTTGAGTCTCCTGCTGATCAACGAGGAGGTGATGTACGCGAGCTGGCAGTACATCAATGATGCTGTGGGGTCTACTGCATATACGAACGTAGTCATAGCAGCCTACACGCCAACTCTGGCCCGCTTGAAACTATATTCGTATTTGGAGAAGCTCGGCAAGCGAACGCTGTAGTGCGACACTGATTCGTGCATATTTGTGTGCAACGATCAAAACGCACAAGAATACAGGCCCCCGTTAGGCTCGTTGCTCGGCGATATGACCGACGAGCTCGACGAAGGCACGTTTATCTCGAGCTTCGTCTCAGGCGGTCCGAAATTTTATGGCTTCAGAACCGTGAATTCGAGAACTGGCGAGGTATCGGAAAAATGTAAAGTCAAGGGTATATCGCTAAATTTCTCGAATTCTTTGAGAATACATTATCCTAGCATTAAGAGTATGATTGAAAATTATTTTGAGTCTGTTGAAGAAAACGAATGCATTAATCTTAAGTTTAATTCTATTAAAAGACTGCCAGACCACACTGTTGTCACGCGAGAAGAGGTCAAATCGTATAGCATAGTTCTAAAAAAGCGTAGGTATGTTACTCCCGGGTTATCGCTCCCGTACGGTTACAAAAGTTAAGTATAGTATGTAAATTGTTTGTAAATAAAAAAAGTATATTTAAAAATTTCGTTTTCGTACTAGTTTTTAAGTAATAAATATTGTTTTGCGTTATGTTTAATATATTTATAATAAAAAAAAAAAAAAAACAAAAATCTTAAAATGTTTCATGTAATTATAACATCCTTCTCTCTCTCTCTCTCTCTCTCTCTCTCTCTCTCTCTCTCTCCTTTACCCACTCATCATCGCACGCTTACAGACGAGCCGTACATGCACGCGTAAAGACGGCTCGTCAGCGGATGCGGCCGCTAATATACGCGTATAAGCGACCCGCACGTGAGTATACGCGTATACGTGGCCCGCGAGAATACACGCGTATACGCGGCCCGTGCGCCCGCCCACGCCCGCCGCCGCCCGGGGTCGAGAAATAATATTAATAAAAAGCGCTTTTCGGGAGAGCGCTTTAGTAGATAAGATGGATATGCGTTGGAAGCATCCTTTTACGGCGTGCATAGCAGGACCGACAGGACCTGGAAAAAGTTGGTTTCTGAAAAAATTTCTCGAGCATCTGCCGGAGATGTGCGATGCTCGCTTCGACAGGGTTCTGCTCTACTATACCGAGTGGCAAGAGACTTACCGCAGTGAATTTAGAGTTGGCGGGAGTGCTACTGTACCTATCGAGTTTCGAGAGGGACTTCCGCAGCGAAGCGATTACTCCGTGGATAGGGGAAAGAAAATATTACTGATTCTCGACGACTTGATGCGAGAATCATTGAACGATATAGTTCTGGATTTGTTCTCGCGTTCGTCTCATCATTTGAATTTGTCGGTCTTTCTGGTGACGCAGAATATTTTTCACCAGGGAAAGTCTCAGCGCGACATAAGTTTAAATTCAAAGTATCTTGTTATATTTAAAAATCCTCGCGACAGAGCTCAGATTCGGCATCTCGCGCGACAAATTTATCCGGAAGATCCGAGGTTTCTGCAGGAGGCTTACATAGACGCTACGCGCGGACCTCACTCGTATCTTTTTCTCGATCTAACTCAAGCGGCCGTGGACGAGTATAGGGTTCGCACGTGTATATTCCCAAGCGACGATATTCAGTACGCCTATGTGCCGAAATTCGGTAAAAAGTAAATATACAAAATAGGCGTGCAGAGCTCTCGGCATAGACAGTAGGCGAGAAGCTATGGCGCCAACAACATCGAGGAAGAAGAAACAGGCTGGCTGTTGTATACCCGTCGTGGCTACGCTCGACACCAAGCATTTCAACAGAAAACGAGTAGCTGTACTGAACGCTCTTTGTCACACGGACGGCCAACAACGCACGGCTCTTTTACGCACAACCGACAAGAGACTCGTGCGTTGCATATGCGAGTGCGCTTTGAATATCTTGCAAGGTGTGATCAAAATCAAAGACTCGCATAAACGACGACTCAAATAGCACAAAAACGTGCTGAGAAAATTGACTATTTGCAATAATAAGAAATCTGTCAGCGATTGGCAGAAGAAGAAACGTGTTCTCGTACAGCACGGTGGTGCTTTTTTGCCGCTTCTACTCGCACCTATTATCGGGGCTCTTGTCTCAAAGTTATTCAATTCAAAGTCAGCAGCAGCAACGGAAGACTAAAATGGATCGTGCGAGAAAAATGATTATCGTGCCCGAAGATATGTTTTCGCGCATGCAAAACGTTCAGCCAGCAGCAGCAGCACAACCGCCAAACGAGTCGTGTAAAAACTCTGTTCAAACGTGCGGCGACAATCTCTCGAGACTCGATTCCGAGATGCACACGATTCTACATTCAAATAAATTTACAGATGAGCGTGAAAAATGTCTAAACTATTTACAAGTACTGCGGCGATATCTGTTTTTCAAAGATTCCGAACGTCACGCTGAACACGATTACGAGAGCGACGTCGAAGAAATAGAGGCCACCTCGGCACCAATGACTGAAGAAATTATACTCGACAGCGTGCCCAAGAGTTACGCTCAAAAAACGCGCCTTCTGCTGAAACACTGGAAATCCGTTGCCGGCGATCGTCTCAAGTGGGATAGCACTGGCAGAGTCAGTATAGACGGCCGGCCCATACAAGATTCCAACATTATAGAACTGATTAGCGACGTTGTCGCACGCAGGAAAAAAACACTGGATCAGTCGGAAGTGCCCATCGGTCGTTTACCTTTCGCCAAATTCATCAAGACAGTCGACACACCGATAAAGCTGATTGGAAACCCGGAAATAGTGAAAATTGGTAAAAATTTGACAGAGCCGAATAATACAGCGAAACGACGACTGCCTAGTAAAGAGAGCATCGACGCGTTGATGGAAATACACAACGCTAGCAACAGCAGCAGCAGCAGCGAATCACCGGCATCGCTTGCTTTGACGAGAAATCGAGCAAAGAACAAGTAGCTACGTCTCGCAAACTTTTAAACATGGCGTCGTACGAGCAGCAATACTACGATGTCTCGCACGAGGCTGGTTACGCGGGTGCGCGTAATCTCGTGCGTCTAAATCGAAAAGGCAAATTATTTAGCGCGGCTGACAAGCGGGAGAAAGAACGCATATACGAGTGGCTTAGTAATCAAGACGCCTATACTCTTCACAGACCCGTTAAGCGTAAATTTCCGCGATTAAGTTACAACGTGAGCAACATTGACGACGTATGGGAGTGCGAGCAATTAACCACGATCAAAGAGCACAACGACGGATACTGTTACCTACTCGTAGTGGTGGATGTATTGAGTAAACACTCGTGGCTGGAGCCTCTACGCGATAAAACTACAGCCAACGTCACCGCAGCAACTTCGCGTAGATAATTCTGGGATACGTATACAAACTATCCCACGCAGATGTATACAGCTTCCAGCGACATGTGTTTTTCCTTTCGACTGCGATAAGTTGTCCCCCGTCTGCGCGGACAGATTGCATAGGTACCAGCCCTCACATTTCCAATACGATCCTCACGCAGATAAGGACGACGACTCGCGCACAGGTGTTTTCTGACTGAGAAACGCGATGCTAGAAAATATTGACCGCCGACTATACATACAAATCCCACAGGTACTATCCCAAAGACAACACTGCTGTTTAAAAATCATTTGCAGAGATATCCGATTGGGTTTTGTAGGGAACGCACAGATATATGCCTTTCTCACCGATATACAGCAATTTTCTTAGAAGTCCTAAATAACAGAGTGAGATTTTCTCCAAGATCTTTTCTTATGAGAAGAGGATAATCTCACATTCTCACAGTCGAGATTCCAAATAAAAGGGAGTGTACTAAAAGGAGGTGGACACTAGTTTTTCAAAATTGGTGAGGGAAATTTTTTCACGAATCGTAAGGCTTTTCACTCACGATAGCTGTGAGGAGGTGTGTTTTTGAAAAATTAGGAGAGAAAACTTTTACACCAATCACAGGACTTTAGAAAAAATGCTGTGGAAAGGGAAGCTGCTGTTTTCGCAATAAATAGCCCACCGTAGGCTACGGTTAGTCAGTACAATTTTCGGTTTCAAAATTTAACCTGCAGTAAAATGTCAGCCAAGAGGACTACAGGAAGTCGCAGCAGCAGCAGCAGCAGCAGCAGGAATAGCATCAGAACGATGCAAGATAGGATTCGTTGGCTAATTACCAACGCTCCAACATTACTTATGATATTGGAGCATGTCTCCTGGGCCATGGAGGCAATCAATTCACGTAAGTAAATAATTATTTTGATTTTTCATAATTAAAAAATAAAAAAAATAATTTTTTCAAATTTTTTTTCCATTTTTTTAGTGCCATCGCTGCCACCACTTGCTGCTATGCAGCAATTATATGAAGGGATTAGGCCAGGAAGCTCTTCGCCCAACCCTGCCCGCCGAAAGAGACCCAGCTCTTCACCCAGCAATCCCCGCCGAGAGAGTCCAAGCTTGTCGTCCAGCACTGCCCGCCGAGAGAGGCCAAGCTCTCAGTCCAGTACTGCCCGCCGAGAGGGGCCTTCAGCTGGACCGAGCACATCAGCGAGTACTAGGCCCAGTCGTCCGGCGGACAAGAGGACAAGCTCGAAGAGGTCGAGCTCCTCCTCGAGCTCTAGTTCGAGCTCCAGTAGCAGCACCTCATCTAGTTGCGAGTCATGCAACTCGGTGAGGAGCATTAGGAATTTAAAACCTATTCCAAAAAAAAACAAAATTGGATGGTGAGTTTTTTTAATTCATAATAAAAATTTTTTTTTATATAATTATAATATTTAATATTAATTATTTTACAATCTTTTGCTTCCTCCTCAAGAGGAAGCTTTGTAATAGTAAAATTTTCAGTTTTGCTAATACTTCGTGGAAACGCATTTGGAGGTGTTTGGAGTACGAATCATACGTTTTTAGAAAATGTCCGTGCGGATGGCTGTGTGTGTGTATGTACGTATACCGCCATAATTTTGGAACCATGCAACGGATCGTAATAAAATTTGACATGCATATATTTTTTCTAATTCTGAATTTAGGTCATTTTTTGTTTTATGATTCTGACCATTTTATGGCCATATTATAGCCATTTTTCTATTTTTGAAAAAATATTTTTGCTTTTTTATAATGATATGATTTATACAATATATTCAACAATAGTGTATCTAAAAGAACATAAATTTGTCTACTTTTTCCCGCAAGACTTTCTAGATTGACTGATCTGTTCATTTTTTATGATATGAAAGGTAATTTTTCGATAAACATATGTAACTCAAAAATAAATAGTTAAATGTTTTGAAAAAATTCATGACAATAAAAAACAACAATATCTACTAGTTGTAAAAATTTTAAGCAATTTTGGCGACTAGTTTTTGAGATAAAAATCAAAAACTAAAAAAAATGTTTTTTTTATGTCGTACGATTACGGGAGTAAAAAGATTTAAATAGAGTTGAAATTTTAGGAAAAGATTGATCTTTTGATCAATCTTTTCCTAAAATTTCGGCTAGGTTCTTTTTGTAGCTTATGAAATCTTTTAGTTTAAAAGATATTAAGATTCAAATTCTTCAACTCTCACCCTGTATACTTTGTGTGACTGGACATTATTATTTTTGTTAAGCCATATAATTTGATAATTAAAGCTTAGTATATTTTGAGAGCTTTCATGGTTTTATAAAAAAACGGAAAAGGAGGAAGCTAAGTGCCAAAGACTTGGCAGCGGTTTTTTTTTTTGTTTAGGTGATTCAAAAACTGAGAAGCCGTCAAGTCGCGGGCTGCTTAGTTTGAAGAAACAAAGCAGTAGCAGTGGCATGCAGCAACCGCGGCAGCAACAACACCAGCAGCAGCAACAACAGCAGCAGCATCAACAGTAGCAGCAGCAGCAACAGCAGCAACAACAGCAGCAGCAACAACAGCAGCAACAACAACAGCAGCAGCAACAACATCAGCAACAACAGCAGCCACAACAACAGCAACAAAGAAATGTTCCGAGAGTTATCGATATGGAAATTGTAATTGATCCTATCGATGTATCAAAATTTAAAAGAAACCAAAAAAGTAAAGTAATGTAAAAAAAATGTATTATTTTTTTGTGATGATGTATGAAAAATAGAATAAGGTATAAATAAATAAAAATAATACCGTATACATTTTTCTTCCTTTCTCTTTAATCCACTCTGTTCAACGTTATTTCATTGAAAAAAATAAATAATGACATTTCTTTTAATAATATCATAATAATTATTATTTTTTTATAAAAAAAATTATTATTTATTGATAATATAGATTCCTCTTTCTTAAAAAAAAATAATAAAGCTATGAATTGGTAGCGGTTTTTTAGAGCTAAGAAAGAATTTAAACATTGTTTTTTTTTATCTTATTTTTCTTTATTTCCAACATAAACATGTACATACATTATTTTTTTTAGAAATATTATCTATTTCATCTTGACCAAATGTCGATTCTAAATAATTTAGCAGCCAAGCTGTTATTGCTACAACATTATGAATAGCGCACATAGGTTTTCTCCTAATGCAGAGAGCATGGTTAAAACAAAAGTAGTGGCTTTCACTTATTATTTCTTCAAGAGGTGGACATCCGAAGTCTTCAACATTTGTAATGGATCTGCAAAGTATCAGATAAAATTAAAAATAAGTATCAAAAAAGTATCAAAAAAAGTAACAAAACAATTCAAAATAATTAACTTACATGTTTGGCAAAATATTTTTCATCCATCGGGCTTTCTGTTCTCCCTTTATGAATATTTTTTCGACTCCTTGTGTGCAGATTTGCAAGATTCGATAAAGACGATGATATGGAATATCGCCAGAGTTCCACGCTATTCCATGATGACTCTTTTCCAACCATTGAGACATGCATTTTTTCCTCTTCTGTCAGTTCTTCCCAAGCCATTGGAGGTTTGAAAAGATATGCGGTCGGTAAGGCAGTTTTCCTCAAATTAAGGAAACTTATTTCTTTGAAAATAAAAGTATCGTCTGCAATTCTCTGAAATCCTTGAATGTCGCAGATATAAGCATTTTCTTCTTTACATTGCAGGATAGTATTTTTAAACAACAAATCGTAGTCACGTGTTCTTTCCATCTTTTCAGCTTT
>QLSS01000548.1:50282-67160 GCA_024372645.1 Trichomalopsis sarcophagae | reverse complement strand
TGAAGTTATCACTTCTGTCGGGCGTCCCGTGACGCACACGTTTTTTTTTATTATGAAAACAGGAAATAAAGATAAGGTATCGCCAACGTTTTAAGCATTTATCTTGTAAACATTTAAGATATATATGGAATGTTACTGACGTCATGTACACTACTTATGACGTCATAAGATAATGAGATTTGAATGTATTATAAGTTTGTAGTACGTTTATAGAAATATTGTGGTCCTAAAAAGGACCGATTTTTATTGATAAATAAAAGTCTTAGAATAAGACTTTATTGTTGCTATCCCCAATCAGTATTGTTGTGTCCTTGATATTTGGAATCTTTATTTGCTTCCTTGTCAGGACAATAACTCCTGTACCCTTCTTTTTTCGGGAATGATCCAGTATTGGAAGAATATTGATGTAGATACTTTTGGAATCCAGAAGCCGGTTTATATTTCACTTCCTCTTGACCTGAACCTTTTTTCTTCTTCTTTTCCATATTGTGTTTATCCATATTACGATTATGACCTGTCAAGTGTACACGTAGCAATGAGAACATACTTATGTAGAGTTGATATTTATAGAAAGTCGTAAGGAGTGGCAGTACACGGAAAAAGTTTTCGAAGTCTCAGACCTTCTATACTATTCATGCCGTCCTGATCTCTATCGATCGTATGTATTTATAGCTATATTAGTTTTATAGCATACCAAAACTTAGATGTTCTGAACTCTAGTATTTTCGGAGTATTCGCAATTCGAAATCGAATACTTTCAACTCCATATTCTGCATTCCCCGATTCAGAGAGTTTCGGTATTCCGACGATACAAGCGTGAGCGTCGGCCGCTTCGACTTTCGGCATCTGAGAGTACGAAGGATTGGATTGCCGCGGTGAGTGTCTCTTGTTGTTCGCGGTGTAATAACAATCGACAGTCGACACGCAGCGCTCCAAGCTTCGTAGTCTGAGGCTACGAAGCGTTGAGCCCCTGCGATACGGAAACTTTCGGAGTCCCCACTATTCCGATTTGACTGATAATGATTCCATTTTCGAGTCCTAACATGCACGAAAATATACGAGTATCTACAGTGCGATTTCGAAGTTTAATCATTCGTATTTAGATGGGATAGAGTACAATACTTCTCGAGTTTCTGTAGTTACGAAAATATCAACCGCTGAGCCTTCGAAAAATTTTTTCGTGTAGGGTGGGACGTTTAAATGATGTCACAAAAAATGAATATTTTAATATTTTCTGGTTTATTACAAGATAGGAAGACATATGTACAAAGCGTAATGACAAAAAATAGCATGTATATTTATACTTTAATTATGGTAGTATAAATGTCTTTATATATATATCAAACATTATATTTAAAATTGTTTCCTCAATAGTATCTTTAAACTTGTCGTGAATTATAATTTTAATATTTTCAGTGTATAAAGTATAATATTGCTGAAACACCTCATACGTCTTTAGTATAGAATTAGGGTCTTTATCAATACAATCGTTTTTAATACAGTCAATTATAAACTTCTTAATATAAGCAACAATTTCATTCACTTTATCAACACACTCTTCAAGTTTACTCATACGTTCGTCAATACACTGTGAGACAATTTTTAACCCGTCAAAAGTGACTTGCTGCATGCATATCGATGGTTGATGATAAGCTGTTTTTTGTTTCTTTGCTCGTGTTGGTTGATGATGTAGATTCTCACCATCCGTAACAGTAGCAGCAGCAGCAGCAGCACCGCCAGTGTAGTCATTGAAATGGGTAGCACTAACTGTATGCAGTACATAATCGTTTTCTTCGTCAATCAAAAGATTTGGAAAGATGGATGTTCCGACAGGTCTTTCTTCTATCAATATGGATTTGGTATTGTATGAAGAAGTAAACATCAGATCATGATTCTCCATGTACACCTTCGTTGGTCGAGCGTATTTACTTTGGAATCTGTACGCATCTTGGAAATAGCAATTTATAAGATCAAAGTAATTCTTGAACACCTTCCAGCCAGATGCATCAAATTTGACGGATTTAAAACATGTTGTATACGTTGAGAGTTTCACCACTGGACGATAGCTTCCCTGGTAACTTTCTAAGCCATTCTACGAGAAACAAGAGGCACAATATGCTTTGGTAGGCATCCACACCTTGTATCTTCTTCTTCTTCTTCAGCAGCAGCAGCAGCACCACCACTACCACCTCCACGCTGTCTTCTACGCCATCTACGACTATCGATTCTCGCAGACGCTCCTCTCCCTGCCATTGTTTCAATCAGACTGAAGCTTTAATCATAGAATCCTCTACTTTTATCGGAATTTCTTATTCTTCTTCTTCGGTACATATGCGTAACTCAATTTATCATCGGGAAAAACAGAGGTACGGAAACGAAATTCATCCTCGGTCGACTGTTTCAAATCCAACAAAAGATAGCCATGAGCAGTTGACGTACTATCGAGATACGCTTCTTGTAAAAATGTTGGGTCTTCGGGATATACTTGACGTGCTAGATATTGTATTTGCGAATGATCACGTGGATTTTTAAAAATAACGAGGTAATTTGCATTTAATGAGATATCGCGTTGACCAGCTCCTTTGTGAAAAAGATTTTGTGTAATAATAATTACACTTAAATTCTTGTGATGACTTCCCTTTGTAAATAAATCGAGAATAATGTTATTCGAAGATTCTCTCATTAAATCATCGATAATTAATATTTTTTTCTTTTCATTGTCTTGAGAATAATCTGAAGGCTGAGGTAATCCCTCGTGAAATTCAACAATTTTTTTTCTACTCTCCCTACTACTACTACTTATACCTCCTGGAACAAAGTCTGTCTCATACGTAGACTGCCACTCGGCATAATAGAGTAATATCCGATCAAAAGTTACACTGCACATGAGTGGAAGATGTCGAAGAAATCTTTTGACAAAAACTGTTTTACCACATCCCGTGGGTCCGCTAACGATACACGTAAACGGATGTTTGAATCGCATATCCATTTATCATCATCGGAGTATCATCATGCGAAATAAATATACAGGAATCTGTGTCATAATAAAGAACTCGCTTATCTAACTTTTCCAAGTGTTCATACAGTTTTAAACGTGCTTGAGCTGTGGTGTAAGCTTCAATTACGACACTAGTATGTATTGCCAATTTACGTATAGTATCTCATCGTTTATTGGAAGTAAATCGTTAACCTCTCTCTCCGGACAAGTAAGAAGTTTTAAAAGAGATTCACGTGATTTTACTACTTCAATTTGCTTCAAATTACTTCGTTGTCCAAACTTTCCCCAAAACGAGTTTAAGCATAGTTTAGCAACTGCGCGTAAACCTGCATTTTTTTCTATGTTTTTTTTATCTAAAATTATACCCTCATCAAGTTTGTACTGCTCTATATATTGTGATTTTGTTGTTTCATCAGTGCACCACGAAGGCCAGCCGCTAGCCTCTTGTTTAATTTTTAAAAATGTATTTACATATTCAGCAAAAAGACCACCGGTACCATTAACTTGATTATATCGTGTTACCTCATAGTGCCAAACTATGTAAATTTTTGTAACACTATAGCCGAGTTATACGGCTTTACGCAACTCATCGACAACCCAAGTACCCGTGAATTCCCGCATTTTTGGATCCTCGTGATCGCAATCCGTCTGTTGCATTTCTTCACAACAAGTACGATAAAGAGCAAAAAGAAGCCGCCCGTGCATTTTAATTGGTAACAGCGGAATGTGTAAATTACGTGGTGGTAAAATGGTACATTTAACTAACCCCTCGATATCATTTATGTTGTTATTCTCCCCATGTGTTAATTCATCGCACTCTCTATCGATTAAAATTCGCGGATGTCCTACAGGAAACTTTCCTCTCTTGCATACGTACGGATAAAGAGAGCATATATCGGTATATTGAATTTTTTCATTATCACCGATTGTATACTTAGTAACTATATTCTCAGTTCTTCCTCCAAAAAAAGCATCGCGAGGATTCAACGTTACACGACTCATAAGTGGATGATGCGTTACATAATCGTTGATTTCACGATTTTCGGATTTTATTCGATCAAAAGTACATTCCCACATCTCCCGAACCTCGTATCCTAAAGATTTTATTTTTTCTACTTTTCGACAAGTATTTTCGTAAGCTTCATCCATAGTTTTTCCGTAAGCCATTGTTTTATCCCTTTTTCTATCGAAACAAATTGGGCAATCGTGTGTATAACACCCTTGGTATTCAAAGACAACACCTTTATTATTATTATCATCATTCGCGTTTTCAGGCGGCAAAAATCCATCCACACGAAATCCTTCAGGTAACATAAATTCACGCGCTCTCCCGGCGTGCACGATTTCACGACCAATCTCGCGTTCACACTGTACTAGCCATTGTAATGATTTTTGCGAATGCTTATCAGCACGACGATATCCGGCTGTAGGAATAATATCTATAGTCTTTTCGCGTAAGAAATTTTTTCTGTATACAACAGAGCATGCTGAAGCTATTGTCGTAGCCTCTGTAAATGGACAAGTATTGCCACATTTAACGAAAATTTTCCGAAATGCCATACACGCAAGTCTTAAAATTTCTACATCCATACGGCAATATTCGACTATTTCGCGTTTGAAATCAAATTCATAAGTATAGCGATTCTCCTCATACCAAGCAAAAAATGTTTCTCGCTCTGCTGCGGACATAGAAATAGGCGTATAGAAAGCTGCATCGGGTAAGGGGCCAATATACACATATACACATCAGTATGACATATAGACATGAATACTGACAATCCTTGCGCAGATGGCTTGCTTAAACGAATTCCAACTTATTCAGAACCACTATATTTTGTATTATTTTTTAATTTCTCCTTCAGAGAGAAAGAAATGCAAAATAATCGAGATTAAAAATTTTTAAAGAAGCATTAACATTGTATATTTGAATAATATTTTATCTATTGGAACTATAAATTTAGTTGGAGGAAGCTACGTGCCAATGAATTGGCAGCGGTTTTTTTATAGAGATTTTTTATTTTTGAGAATCCCGTTTTTTCCAATAAAGTTATTGAAAAAGTTTATAATTTAAATTGCTTGGTTTGCACATGAGAGATAATAAAATTACCTATCTTTTTACAGCGGAGAATTTATATTATCGTTCGTCATTCATTTATTATACACCATAACGTGCAATTTTTTGAAACCGTTATAACTCAAAAAGTAAATGTCGAATCTTTCTAAAAAATTATATCATTATTGAAGGTAATTATAAATATATATCACTCTAATTTTAGTCATTTTAAAGAGCAGATCCGAAGAAAAACATCAAAAACTGAAAAAAAGTCTTTTTTCTACGTTCAAATTTTGTTCAAATTTTGGATTTAGTTAGCATTGCATAGCATTTCAATCTATTATGACGAGGAACGTTGTTAACTCGTCATAACCTTCCCAGCATACAATCATTATATTATTTAATGTAAATTAGCTACATGTTACAGGTGAGCAGCGGCAGAGCAGCGAGAGGGAGCACACCATGACGGTGAGTGGGGAGAGAGAGAGAGAGAGAGAGAGAGAGAGAGAGAGAGAGAGAGAGAGCTTCGCGCGCGAGACTTAGAACGCGTGCGACAGATTCGTTCGAGCTAGCTAACGAGAGACAGCTCCGTCTAGGTCGCGCTATCTACCTCGAGATTGTGATCACGAATTCGTGTGCGTGAGTGACCGGTGCTATCTGTGACAGCATCACGGCTACGTTTGAGGCTTATTTGTGCGTCCACGCCTCGACTCCGTCCGACCTGCGACTACGCCAACTCGCCTGCGAAGGAGACGTCCTGGGCTCGCATACCCGAGAGTGAGCGAGAACCGCCAACCGTAAGTGTCAGCTCTCTGATTCTCTCTCTCTCTCTCTCTCTCTCTCTCTCTCTCTCTCTCTCTCTCTCTCTTTCTCTCTCAGTAGCTCTCTCCCGATACCTAGTTACGTCGTTCACCTGCGTCTCGCACACCCGCGCGTGTGCTCGTGTATCTTATTTTGAGTGCATATAATATATTCCCCTCTTTCAAAACTTAACGTCTGAGTTCGGAGTCATTTCTGCGGACCCGCTTCCCGTATCCTCTAAACTACGTTCCCCGCCGCCTCTGTGCATGCTAACTGCAGCTAGCCATATTTATCCTTGGCCGGTCCACTGCGAGCCTCGAATACATCCTGTGGAAACGGGACCTTGTCTCGATTATTTCGAGGTGATTCCCGCGACAGCAATTGCATTGCACGCAGCTAACGTCTGCGCAATTGCTGCCGAAAGCTTCACCCCGTTATACTATATGTTTGGGTTGTATATGAAACCAGTTATTTTCAAAGATATTAAGCTTCAAAATTTTATTTTCTCACCCTGTATACTATGAGTCGTTTTTCCTGCGTGACACGATAACTTGAGTAAAAAAGGCAATAATACATTTGAAATTTTGGATTAAGTTAGCATTATATAGCAGCTTGTTGTTCCCTTTCCTTGGGTTGTTTATGAAACCAGTTAGTTTCAAAGATATTAAGCTTCAAAATTTTGTTTCTCACCCTGTATACTCTATATAACTGAAAACTGCATCGCTTCGATCTCAGCTTCTATTGAATGGATTTTAATCTATAACTAGGCTCGTTTTTTTTCTGTTTTTCTGTTTTACCAATTCGTTAAAAGGAAGATTTTCAATGTCACGGGCGTAAGCCCATGGCACAGCACCGTACACCTGCGGAGTGTTACGCGGCCCAAAGTTGCCGATGCAGCGGGCCGGCAGATCACCGACGACACTCGCCAGATTAGGAGCTCTTCTCTCTGCTGATAAACCAGAAATACTATATAGTTGCTCTTCTTGTCCATTACCCGAGTACCACCCTCCTTTCGTAACACGTGGCATCCCTTGTGGACTCGGGCACGCAGAAAGGACAAAAAATAGGAATAGCAGAAAGCCATCCGTCAGAAGAACAATTTTTAATTCGAAAAAGTCCATCTTCGAAGAGGATCAGGACTTAACGTCTACATGTTCCCAAGAATTTGAGTGAACGAAGCAAACTTCTGGTTACGATACAAGATATTCGCAAAGCTTCCAAAAATTGGGCAGCATCTGAACCCACTGGAAAAGCGACTTGATGAGCTGCCTGCGCTCAAAACTCGCATACATAATGCTGAGTCTACCATCACCGGGCTGCAGGCACAAATTCAAGATCTGTAATCGAGGAGCTCATAACACAGCTGGACAACAGCAATACTACGCAGTGAACTGGCTGAAATCAAGAGGCGCCAAGAGCAGACCTCAAACAGTATAATTGTTGTCACGGGTTTAGTGTGAACCCGTGACACCGCGCTGCACCTTTTCGCGTACTCAGTAATGAGCGCATTTTACCCCGCGGTCCTCAGAAGAGACGTGGCATCCGTCAGGACCATGGAGAGGCTAGATGGAACAAACAACTCCAGCAGGAGTGCCACCATTTACCGTCACCCTCTCTTCAAATGCGCTTGCACGCTCAATCCTCATCGTCTAAGCCCGGAAACGCAAGTTACACACCAGTAAACTCGATGCAACCTTGCTGGAAGAGGCGAAAGCTCTGAGCCCTGACCATCAAGAGCTCATAAAAATCAATGACCTGCTCCCTTCAGACGTCTATAAGCTGCGTTCAAGGACTAGGCTGGATGTCAAGAGGAGGCAGGGTTGCCGAACTTTTGTCAGAGATGGGAGACTCGTCATGCGCTGTAACGATGACAGCGAGCGTATCACCGTCATCACCACCAACGCCGAGCTGAACGTTTTTTTAGCTCAGATTCCGCCTGCTGTCAACCAGTCAACATCGTCCAACAATGAAGCTACTACACACACACATCATTTCACCACACTTACCATCAAGCTAATTTGCTATGTCTTTATCTGATTCTAAGGTATCTCTGTTTGAAGGTCTAAAAGTCGGTCATTTCAATGCGAACTCGCTCACGGGTCACATTGAGATCAGGCTTTTATTATCCACTCGCTCTCCATTCCACGTAATAGCTGTTACTACCCTTCACTGGATGACTACCTGCTGTACAGACGAGACAGAAACAGAAATGGAGGAAGTGTGGCCCTCTATATACATAAATCTCTGATAGTCAGTGTCATTTCATTATTCGACGGTGAATGGTCTATCAAGCCAGGCGAGCCTGAATACCGCTTTTGTAAGGTATCGGCAAAGGGAGTTTTTCCTATCTTCGTGGGAATTGTGTATCATCCACCTCATGCTTCTTTCTTCTAAGGCTGTAACGTTATGGACCAGCTAACAACCCACATGCAGAACTATTTCACGAAAGTTATAATGGGAGACTTCAACTCAGACCAACTCTCCTAATCTGAATATGCCAGTTTCATCAGGGCCTTCATTGATGAAAACTACCTTTCGTATGTTCCCTATGGTGCCACGCACCGCAAACAGGGTTCTAATACCTGGCTTGACTTGTGTCTAATCGACGAGCAGAATCGCCTGCTCCCACGCTGGAAGACGAACGCACCTTTCATCAATGGACACGACCTTATCACGGCCACTATCGACGTACAGATTTTGTGCTACGTAGCTTACACATACTCTTACAGAAACTAAACTATGATTCACTTAGAATAAAAGTTGATAAAATAGATTCTAGCATAATTAACTTATCAGATAATGACGATCTAAAAAAATTTAATGAGAACATTGAATTTATCGATAGGTCGGTAGATCGATAGATCGATAAAATTTATCGATAGTAGAGTAGGTCATAAATTCTCCGAACTCTGACTGAAAGCTTAACCGGAATAAACATAGCTATAGGAAAACATAGGCATAAGTTCTATTGTCGGATATAAGAAAAGGCATAACCACAAAATTAACTGCTTTGACGAATATGAGTCAAAACTTTTACAAATAACAAAATCAAACAAAACGCATATCAAAACCCTCGAGGTAGAACACACAACATAACATATAAATAACACTTCTTAAATGCGACGAACCATTGCAAAAGTTAAAAGCGTGTATTGAAAATTCCAATAAATCCGACAGCAAAGAAAAAATTATGCGGTATTTACGCGACCTCAAGACATATATAAATGTTTTGAATGTAGATGGCGCCAAAATAAACATAATAATTAGCCAAACATTAGAGAACACGATAGTTCGATATTGCACAGAGAACAATTAACACTCTGTCCGAGAAAAAATTTGAAGTACGATTCTGGAACGAGGATATTCAAGATAAGTGCTTTCGGAAAGTAGAGTACAACCGATATAATACTGGTTCAAAATGCTCTTATCTCGAATATGCTACGTATGTCTGGGGATACGCACAAGACTAAGAACGAAATTTTTTGGAAGCCAAGCTTGTACGAAAAATCTCAAACGATTTTGACTGGGATATTCGGTTCACTGCAAAATCACAAAATATTATTACTCAAGATAAATTTTTCTACTACTTGCATTCAAAGATAACGGTAACAGTCAAAGACAATCTTTGTTTAAAGGAAAGTCAAATTCTGATGATTCAAAAGCAGAAGCCTCTTGCAATTATCAATCACGGAAACCTGCTAATCAACAAGCGAATTTTCAAAATAAAAATTTTCAAAAGAAACCTCCTCAAACACAAACGTTGAATGCAATTAAAGCGAAAGCGAGTAACACAACAAAAGGCCCCTCTAAAGAAACGGGTAGAAAACACAAAACAATAAGTTCCAAACCCACTACGATTAACTTTTTATTAAACGATTCTTTAAATAATTTCTTAAAGACACTAAGGGTTTATCAAAAAACCAATAAAAGTTGTTTCTTGTGCCTCGGAAAATAGTATAAATAAAATTTCAAATACACAAGAAACAACTGATAAACAAATTTCAATTTGCACGATTTTCAACAATCCTCGAGAGGATTTATTATATAAATCTGCCGATAACACTAAAAACGATGAAATTTGTGCTTGTCAGGTAATTACAATTAAAATCAATAATATTCCAGTAAAAGCCTTAATTGACATCGGTAGTCAAGTTACATATATTTCTGAAAATTTTTACTATTCCAATTTAGAAAAATTTTAAAAAGTTGCAACTTTACCTATCGTAGGAACTATAATCAGAGGTGCAATAGAATTAGAATCGACTTGGTTAAATAAACAATTAATGTGCCCTACAGAAATCGGTACTTATACAAAAGACTTGAATTTCTTGGTTATTCCAAAACTAATACGAGATTGTATTATCGGAATCGATGCAATCAAAGAGCTTGGTTTTCTTATAGATGCAAAAATGATGAAATAACAATTCATATAGAAAATACAATTGAAAATATATCTTATAAAAATCAGAATTTATTAGAATCGATAA
This sequence comes from Trichomalopsis sarcophagae, assembly GCA_024372645.1. Classification (NCBI taxonomy): domain Eukaryota; kingdom Metazoa; phylum Arthropoda; class Insecta; order Hymenoptera; family Pteromalidae; genus Trichomalopsis; species Trichomalopsis sarcophagae. The sequence goes on along the minus strand of QLSS01000548.1, from coordinate 56,821 downwards.
TGGATTATCGTTATATAGAAATCATCGAGGAAGATACAACTAATAATGTTGATCTTCACTCACCACTCCGGCCAGTGTTAAATAAAGCTAGATGCCAAAAATCTTTAAATGAATTAACGAGTTCATATAATAACCGTAATTCATTAGTCGATCCTTGCGATACTGCCGATGAGGATATTGACGACAAACTAAAATTCTGTATAACGAAAAGTCTAGAAACGACCAATAAACTCAGAAATTTATTACAAAAATATCGAAAAGTATTCTATAAGAAACCGGGCAGATTATCATCAAAATAAAAAATCCAGAACCATTTTTCATCCCTTCATATCCTGTAGAAGCTAATATGAAAAAAAACTCAGAGAAGAAATCGGGAGAATGTTGGATTGGTTGAAATCATTCGTCGCTCGAGTAGCAATTTTATAAGTCCGATTGTACCGATATATTAAAAAGACGGGTCAATTCGTTTATGCCTAGATGCACGTGAGGTAAACGAGATGTTTGAGGATGATCTAAAACCACCTCAAAATATAGCGAGGAACTCTTACAACAATGTTTCGGGGTGGAAGTCATGTTGAGTCTCGATTTAACATCAAGCTTCTGGCAAATACCTTTTTGTGAAGAAAGTAAAAAATACACTGCATTTATGTTCAAAGGAAAATTTTATGGATTCGAAGTAGTTCCATTCGGTACAAAGATAAGCAGCGCAATTTTATTTCAAATAACTGAACATCTTGGTTATTCCATACTAAATTTTGTAGACGATTTCTTATGCATTTAGAAGAGTTATTTCAACGTTTAATAAAATTGAATTTCACTTTAAGTTTCAAAAAATCTGAATTTTTCAAAAAAGAAACTAGGTTCTTAGGATTTATTCTATTAACATAGGGAATAAAACCTCAAAAAAATAAAATTAAAGCCATAAAAAATTATTTAACTCCTAAGAATCTAAAGCAGTTACAAGCCTTTTTTAGGCACAATAAATTTTTATGTGAAATTTGCAAAAAACCATGCGCATGAATAACTACCGTTATTAGAACTTCTAAGAAAAGAAAAAAAATCCTAGGAGTGGGGGACAGTCACCAAAAAGCTTTCGAGCGAGGCAAAGAACTCTTTGAAAAGATGTCTGCCTTGCATATCCCGACTCTTCCAAGCCTTATATCCTCCGTTGTGTGCATTATCTCAAATGTACGATAACGGGGATGAACGGGTTATTATATATATTAGTCAAATGCTGGTAGGCTAAAAAACGCGCTATTTAGCAAAGACGAGAAATTCCCAATTATACTTCCTGCAAATCATCGATACACTGACTTGGTAATCACTCAAGCACAACAGCTGACTTTACATGGAGGAACACTAATGACTTTAACGCACATCAGAAGAAAAAAGCTTTCATTCGCAACTGTGTAACTTGCAAAAGGTTTCAGGCATCACAAGAAGGTCAAATGATGGAAAATCTGCCAGCTAAGAGAGTTCAACCCGCTCGAGTATTCGCAAACCCAGGAGTAGACTACTACATACTTACTGCGTAAATCGAAATATCGAGGGTTGAAATCGTTCAAGGGTTATTTTGAGGTATTCTTTTGCTTGAGCACCAAAGGAGTTAATTTCAAAGTAGTCTCGTCATATGACACCCAATCATTTCTTGCTGCACTTGAAAGGTTCGTCGCCAGAAGAGGCCCTTCTGTCAGATTACAGAGTGATAAAGGGACAAATTTTGTTGGTGCAGATGCCGAATTAAGGAGAATGTATAAAAAAGGTTCAGATCGTTCTCGCGCAATCCAATTAGCTTTGTATAAAAAGCAAATTATGAAAAATACAAAATAAAATGTACTGAATACCTTTTTAGATTATATGCGCGTATAATTTCACGCTACAGCAAACAGCTAAGCGCTACGAGCGAGCCAGCGGCACAATCGTAATAAGAGTAGGAGTAACGAGCGAGCGATGCCATCTTGAGGAGCTTGATTCTTTATCAAACAAGATTCGCTTATGACGAGAGGATAATGGGCTGGGCTGCACAGAACAGGCTAAAACTCAATGTTAATACAACTAAAGCAATTGTCCTGGGCAATTGTCCCCCTACTACATAAATGCACTACCTTCAACAGCTAACACCTTTATTAATATTGGGGGTGACCAGGTCAGCTTTGAATCTTCTGTACGTAATCTGGGATTCGTGCTTTACTCTAAACTCACATGGAAGAAGCACGCCACACAAGTGTGTAAGCATGCTCACTCGCTAATGTACAGGCTTTACTTTTTCAGAAAGAGTACCAATCTCAGGTTGCACAAGCACTCAGTGATAAACGGGTGGTTGGATGGACTCAATACCTAAAGAGTATATCGCGTAACTGATAATCTGTTAGGATTTGGAGTAGTGATGGAGATGGCGTAACATAGCTGTTGCCATTACCTTGGGTGAGGTCTCTTTTAAAAGTGCGGACGACTCACCGTCAGGAAGGGCCAGGGTCAGCGGTAAGAGAGTCTTTGAGTCTGTAAGTCTTTAAATGGCTCTAACGTCTTCTAGTCATATTCTCAAACTTAAAAATGAGCACAAATTTTTACGGGTATTTGCCGCATACTGTTCTTTTTGAGTAAGTGCATATTAACAATTAGTAAGTAAAGATCAAGAGACGTCCAGAAAGCTCCAAGATGACTGACTTAACTGAGAGCAAAGAAATAAAGGGAGAGAGAGAAAGAGAGAGACGGAGCCAGCTATCAGGAAATGAGGGTATTAGGTATCATACGTTGAATTTAAGTCAAATAATTAAATTAAATAACTGATTTATTAAAACTCAATCGTAAAATTTTGCAAACCTGCTAGTGTTTGTAATTTCATCTTGTTCACGTTCTTTATCTGCTTGTAAACTTTGTTTAATTAACATAGCGACTTCAGAATTTTGCGGATCACGTTCTCGGCCAATAACAAAACGTACAAGTCCTGATGTATTTCGAAGAACACTAGCTGCATAGGCTTGAGTCACGCCAACTAATGATTTTCCATCAACTTCAACTATTTGGTCATTAACTTGAATTGTTCCTTCTTGTGCAGCTGATCCATTTTCTGTAATAGTTTTAACAAAAATTCCAAGTTTTTCTAAACCAGCGTCAGCTCCTACACCCATGCCTATAATACTTAAACCCAGGCCATCTGGTCCTTTCATTAATTCTACAGGAAAAACCTAATTTTTTTTAACGTAAGTTAAATTAATAAAAAAAAACGTAAAACTTTATTGATTATTATAATAACGATTTAATACGACTTTTTACCTCCATTTTTTCTACTCGTTTTTCTAATTCATATTCTGCGCTAGCTGCTACTGGGTCAACATCCTCATTCCGTCGATCATATTCATTTACGGAGTGAGTTGAGTAGACTCGTATAGGGCCTGTATCAAAAGTTATAGCGGTCTTTTTTGATATCGATTTACAACCCTCTTCTTCATCGTCTTCTGATTCTGGAATCCCTGCTACCTCCATCCAAAAATGCCCATCTTCAAAATAGTGTACTCCATTTTCTACTAATATCTGCAATTAAAAATATATACTTTTTTTAGCTATCGCTAAAAAATACATTATGCTTTTAAACAGAGTGCGTTAATTTAACACAGTTAGTATATCTATACAACTGGTGTGGTGGCCCCTTAAGGAAATGTATTGAAAACCTTGTGATATTATTATATTTGTACGAAACATTATGGAATATAATAAAAAAATATAATTATTAAATATATTATGTTTGTTGAGCGCTTAAAAGTGCGTCCCATCTTTACAAAATTTTTGGTATTTCTAAAAACGCTTAATAGTTGCGACTTCCAAAAATATACTGACGATAGTCAGCTCTAATTTGCTCTTATATAGGTCCCAATTTGTAGAACAAACGTGTGAAAAACTTATACCCCTCAAACTCGTAGAGGGGGTTTGTTTTGAAGGTATTGACACGGTATTGTAGTGTTTTGATGAGAAAAGGGGAAGACAGTAGCTTTGTCTATATTCCTATATTAGGCTTTGCATACGAAACATTATGGAATATAATAAAAAAATATAATTATTTAGAGAAAGAGAGAGAGAGAGAGAGAGAGAGAGAGAGAGAGAGAGAGAGTACGAGAGAGAGAGCGCTTCTGCGTATGAGTGCGAGCGGCAAGCCGAGTCGGCCGCTAAGCCAGCGGCCGAGGTGTAATAGCCGATGACGAATTAATATACGAGTTTAAAGAGCATCGAGTGTTTGTGATTTATGTTCCCATTACACACCGCTGTAACCCAAGCAGCGGAATTCTCCTACTGATAGAAATAATAGTGTCGAGGCTTCGGGACGGGGTTGAGGCGCAAGTTTTCACCTCAAATTGGCCACGTCGCATTGTAGCAGATGAATTTTTCTACCACTCTCTTGACTGGTAAAGTATATTATTTTTCATTTATTAAAATTATTGTTTATCTTGTATATAAATGATTTTTTTGAATTCTATTGCAAAGTATAATATGTCATTGATATTTCATTATAGTCAAAAATTGCATAAAAATTTGTTTACGGTTAAAATTATGATTAAAATATTGTTCTTATATTAATTTTTATTATTATTATTATTAATTTTTCAATGTAATAATGATTGTTATTTATGATTGTTATAATTTGTTATGTATAATCCAGTTACAATTTAATTAATGTATTCAATGCATAAGTTACAATTTAGTAAAAGTATTTTGTTCAATATTTGTTTAAGAAGTCGATTCTGTGATGCAGTAACCATATATCATTGAGTTAATGATTTACATTGTTATAATTTATATGTATTTTTATAATTATGAGGCATAGTATTATGTTCAAAGCCAGCAAGATTAAAGATTTATCGTTTTAGACTTTGTGTTTATATGCGGTAGTTGTATATGTATGTTATACACATCTACACTGTCATGGGGCAACTGGACTTTAGCGCGACAGCCGCGAAGATGCTGTCGCGTCAACGAGGGGGATTACTCACTCTTTCTTATCTCCGCATGACTATCCCTCAATGAAGCTGGAGTCGACAACGGACGTTAGCCGTTTGTGCAATGCCGACTCCATGCTATGCTGCCGGGTTGCCTCGGTGTACAACTACGCGGCGTGCGAGGCTCGCCGCGCTTTCTTCGCGAATAGAGTCTCCGGTTAGGCGCGCGTTCTGTAGCCGCGCCGAGATGTAACCGGCTTTACTCTGTCCGGATTCGTCAGAAGGACGCGACGGGAGTACAAAATAAATACTCGTGCATTCATGTAAAAGAAAGAGATGTTTATATTCTATTAGATTTGAGTGCAATAAACCGCACGTTGCGAGAGGACGAGCTTGCACTCGCGGTTCGCACTAGAGACGAGCCGATGACTCGGTGGCAGCGAGTCTCGGCCTCGGCGTCTACAGCCGATTCGGTTGTTGATATATTGCACGATAGTTGATATGCCGGACTTATAATAGTTTACGCGCGCGTGAAGTCCTCGGTCGCCACGTGTCCGTGAGCTGCTGACGGGGATATCCTGGGTGGCCGGGAGGCGTCCCTCTCGGTCGGAGTGGCGACGGGCTGGGGTACCCTGGATGCTCGTGATGGAAGTGGATCGGGTGTGTACTCCCAGTAGATGATCTGGTCGTCGTCGTTCTCACTCATCTCACTCTACGGGTCGTTGCGGGTGATGCACCGGAATATTATATTTGGTCGCGTCTAATCTGCGCTCGCGCTTTTGTCTGTCTGACCCGCGCGCCGAGTCCTTTCGCGCCTCCCGAATACCGCCGAGTTGGCAACGTCGCTTCACGCAAGTAATGGTCGCGCGACGGGGCAAGCGCGCGAAATACGAAATTCGCGTTCGCTCGTTACAACACATATGTAAATATTTAGTGGACGTAAAAGTATAATGAAAAATTCGTCAATTCAAGATTTTAAGTAACATACAAATGTATATACATATACATATATATACATGATAAAAGCAATATAAGTGACTTGCTGCTGTCAGCCATAGCAGGACAGCACAAATTTTGTGTACGACATGACAAAGACAAGCCTCTACCGTTCACAGGCTTACAGGTTACGGACTGTGTAATAAAATATTATGATGATGAGTGTGCTTTTAAAAAAAGGAGTGATAAGAAAGTAACAGGATTCACGAAGACAGAAGACAGAGAAGGTTTAGTCAGAAATAAGATAAAAGGAAGTAGAGTTAAAACATTTTATGTGTAACATAAGGTTATTTTGAAAATTTAGTCCAGGTGTTGTGCAGAATATTGCATATTCAGTACATATAGTAAGTGTAAGTGCAAAAAGTTTATTCAAGAAAGTATGAAGTTTAATATAAGGTTTATTAAATAATTTAAGCTAGGCGTAGTGTAGAATATAGTATATTTAATATATACTAGCAATGTTTACCTCGCTCGCTAACGCTCGCTCGGTTAAAATTAATTTTTGAAGGTGCATTGCAACGTCATTTTAAATCTGTAAAATTTTATGAGTTTTTCAATAAAAATATTTGTAAATATATATATATATATATATATATATATATATATATATAT
>QLSS01000548.1:37650-50182 GCA_024372645.1 Trichomalopsis sarcophagae | reverse complement strand
ATATATATATATATATATATATATATACTTTTATATAGAAGTTCTTTCAAAAAGGTTTATTTTATAAAGTTACTTGTATTGCTACTACAGCATTTATGAATCGCTTTTTTTAAGTGGAAGTTTTATATTAGTAAAATTTTTAGTTTTTTTTAAACATCTAAATGTTAATGCAATTTAGCACGTGGATATCTTCAGACATGGCATTGACATTGACGCGTAATTTAGGAGGTCCTTTTTTGGAGAAAGTACCTTATAATATAACGGAAAGCTAATTTATTAACATAAAGCTTTTTCTTGCAATTAATAAAAAAATAGAGATGGTAGACCCAGAACCTTTTGTACCTCTGAAAGTCGCTAAAAAAACAATGCAATTCAATAAATAATTAATTTTTGTATTGTTTAATAGATATCTATGTCAATAAGTTTACAACAATAATTCACAAACTAATTATTAATTTTGTGAATAAAAGGATCTTGATTGATTAAACGCTTGAAAAGAATACGAGTTAATATTAAATGTGTACTATCTAATTATACAAAAAAGATTATTCTACTGATCGTAAATAAGTTTACTAATTGTAAAAATAAAATATATTAAGCTAACTAATAATATTACCATTTCGTTGATTTTGATAATTGTTATTACGCAATGTCCTCGGTTCAAAATTTTGACGTCGATAATTGTTAGTCTGGTTAACAGTTGAAATGGTTTGATCTAAAATATAGCAAAATTTATTAATCGAAATTTAAACTTTTATTGATATAATAAAAAGTTACTAAATAAGTTTACTAAATTGATATGCAAGGATTAAAGTTTCTAAGCTATTTAATTTTAAATTATCAATTATTTTTTCATTTTAAAGTTATTTTTTAAACGTATATTTGTAACGATTTTCAACGTAAATTATTTTGAATATCATAATATTTTAAACATTACTTAAAAAACTAAACATCATAAAAGTCGTGTTAATAAATTTAGTTATATTGATGAGTCAAGATTGAAGATAATCAGAAAACGAACTTAAGTTATCTATATTGCGCACAGACTATGCGAAATCTGTATTTCGCGCACAAGTGTGAAAATCAGGTATTTTGCACACGCTAAGCAGCTATGAGAAATCGAATTTCGCACAAAGAGTGTCAAAAGAGCATTAATATACTGTATAAACGAACAATAATTTATCTATTGGAACTATAACTTTGGTTAGAGGAAGCTACCTGTCAAAAAATTGGCAGCGGTTTTTTTTAAATTTAATTCTTTTTTCTTTTATTTGAAGTTTTCATTTCATTTTTTTTTTTTTTTTTGGCTACGCAATAATTTTCGAACTCAGTATAATCGTATTGAGTGTCTGATGTTTTATCGTATGCATATCAAAATAACTTTCATTTGACTGTGAATAAAAAAAATTGTATAATATAATTCAATTATCCAAGATGGAGTCATCGAGTGCGGGCTCGGTGACTCCGCAGTCAACAATTTTCTATAAATGTCATCCAAAAATGGAAGTAAAAACAGTAATATGTATAATTTGTGAAGAGGCTTATCATGTAAGTGATTTTGCGAAATTAAATGGAGCTGTGAAAATTAGTGGTGTTCTGGGATTATGTCCGGAACATAACCTAGGAGACATAACCTCAAAAGTTGATCCAAATCTGCTGACTAATGGAGCTAAGACAATCATTGCTCAAATTAAATTAGCCTACGTACTTAGATCAAATGAACAATTGAGTATTGCTGAAGACCGTATTAATGACGACGAGAACAGTTTAACAATAGATGATAACTTGAAAAGTGAGAATGCCCTATTAAAAGAACTTAATAAGGAACTGATGGAAAAAATAAGTTATTAAGAGAGTTACTAGATAAGCAAAAAAGTGAAACTAAGATCTCAAAAAATAAGACTTATGCTCAAGTAATTGCAAATGTTATGCCTAATGACAAGCCAAAAAGAATACCTAAAATTATAATTAAGAACAAAGATAGTAATCAATACTCTAATGACAAAATAAATGATGCTGTTGCCCACTACCTCATCAAAGACAAGAGCATACAAGCAAGAAAAGTAATAAAGAAGAAGAACGAAATAATAGTAGATTTACTAACAGAAGACAGTGCAAGTAAAGCATATAGTGTGTTGAAGAAAAAACTTGAGTCTAGCTGTGATATCACAAAAGAAAAAATTGAGAATCCAAAAGTAAAGGTAGTTGGAATCGATAATGTTGAAAACCTGGACAACAAAAAAATTGAAGAAGATATAAATGAAAGGAATTTCAGTAAAACTGGTAAGAAGTGTACATTATTGCACCCATACTTTAATTCTAAAACTAATCTACAGTCAGTAATATTAGAAATTCCAGCCGAACTTTACCAACAAGTACGAGAAAATAAAAATAGGCTGTTTGTGGGTTACCAGAACTGTAAAGTATATGATTATTGTAATATAAAACCATGTTACAATTGTGGAAGGTATGGGCACAATGGTTCTAAGTGTACAAACAATCAAATATGCTTAAAATGCGCTGGTGATCATAAGACAACAGATTGTAAGAGTAATAAACCAAACTGTCCAAATTGTATCTTTAGCAATAATAAGTATAAAACGCATTTCAATACGGAACATATAGCAACTGATAGCCACGAATGCTCTATACTGCAGAACAAAATAAGGAAGTTCATTGACCTGACTGATTACACGATACAACCTGTATTACCGAGGTATGCCGGTATGGCAGAGATTGCATCAAGCAAGGCTATGGGACTGCGAGCGTCTGGAGTGTCGTCGGATTCACTAAACTCAATTAACATGCGTATAACGACTAGACAAAAAACTAATGAATAACTCATGGACCAAGACTTTAACCTTGAAGATATATATAGTCTAGAACGTGAAGCAGATGACCTCAGATCACTAAACAAAAGTATATTGAAGAAGCAGAACCTAATTTTGTGCGTAAATATAAGAAGTTTAAATGCGAACTACGAAAAATTAGAGTGCTTTATTAATAGTCTAGTATTGAAGCCAATTATAGTAGTATGTACGGAAACGTGGAATTTGCAGCATCCTCAATACTATCAAATACAAGGATATAACAGTTATTATAATGATAGCAAAATCAATAAGGCTGATGGAGTCATGATATATATTAAAAATAATATTCAAGAAACAACTAAAATAGAGGTATTTGATAGGTTGAGTGTTGTGAGTTCCGATACTTTCCTAGCGTCTGGTGAGGCAATCAGAATCTCTGCTATGTACAGGTGCCATGATGTACCGAAGTCCGAATTTATTCACTCCGTAAAAAAATTTTTATCGCAACAAGTTAATGTAAAAAATCACTGTATTTTCGGTGATTTTAATATTGATATAAGTGATGTAAATTATGATAAAACCAGTGTGGCTGAAAAGACACTAACTCAAGAATTTCTAAATAATTTTTTTGAATATGAGTATATGCCTTTTTTTAGAGAAATCACAAGACCTTCTCAGAACAATGAGAAAGGTACATGTATTGATAATTGTTTCGCCAAAATAAGAAATACTGAGATACAGTCTTTTAAGTTAAATATACCGTTCAATGACCATTATCCACTCTTTATAAGTATTGATAAACTAAAAATAGTAAAAGATAGCAATGATTCAACGTGCATCAACTATGGCAAGCTAGCAAGGATAGCAAAAAGAGTTGAGTGGAACTCAGTATTACAAATACATGATCCTAATAAAGCTATAGATGAATTGATAAACATGATCCAAAGCTGTCTTGAAAAAGCAACTAGTAGAAGATATACTAATAAAGATAAAAAAAACTTAGTTCCCAAGAAAAAATGGATTACAAATGCAATATTAATATCATGTAGGACCAAAGAGATGTTATATAACATATGGAAAAAGAACCCTACAAATTGGAAACTGAAATTGGATTATAAAAATTATGATAAAACTTTGAGAAAGGTCATTAAAGATGCTAAGTATAAATATGAAAATAATGCTCTTAGACAAGCATGTGGCAATTCAAAGCAGCTTTGGAACATAATAAATAATAAATTAGGGAAAAAAAAAGAAACAAGGAGTTCAGCTTGATAGTATGATGGTTGGTGAACGGAAAGTAAATGATAAGACTATTATTGCGAAAGCGATGACTGAATACTATTGTAATGTAGGAATAAATCTAAGCAAACAAATTCAAAATATGGACTCTGAACATTTGAAACTGCCAGATAGAAATAACTTCTCGATCTTTATTAATCCGACAAATATGTTTGAGATTCAGAACATAATTATTGCAATGAAAAAGAAATCTGGTGGAGTCGATAATATCAATGCAGTAACTATCAAAACTTTATCTAAATATTCATTAAAACCTCTAGAGTATATATATAACTTAAGTATACAACAATCAATATGGCCAAATGTACTAAAGCAAGCGGACATAGTACCTGTATATAAGTCAGGAGATAAGAACTATATGAGTAATTATAGACCAATATCACTTATTTCAAACTTTGCAAAAATTTTTGAAAAAATAATATACTATAGACTATATAGTTTTATCAGCAAGCACAAAATAATTTCAAATAAACAATTTGATTTTATGAAAATGAGAGGAACAAAAGATGCTCTTAACTGCCTAACAAATATTATATATAGAAATCTAGATAAAAGTAAACCGATTATGACAGCATTCCTAGACCTAGCAAAAGCCTTTGATACGGTAGATCATAATATACTGTTAGACAAATTGGAGAGATATGGTGTGAGAGGAAACGCTTTTAAATTGCTGACCAGCTATCTATCTAATAGGAAACAATGTGTTAAAATAAACAACTACAGAAGTGAGTACAAAGAAATTACTATAGGAGTGCCACAAGGAACCATCCTTGGACCCCTACTTTTTATATTATATGTGAATGACCTACTGATAGATATGCAAAAAGACACTATATTATCTTATGCGGATGACACTGTCATCATTTCATGGGATGACACGTGGTCTGCCGCTCAGGATAGACTAAACGAATATCTTCGTAAGGTAGCAATATGGCTGAACCTAAATAAACTGTCACTTAATGTAAGCAAAACTGTATACATTGCATACGGCAATTACTGTGATAGCGTGCCTAGCACTCTAAATGTAAAAATTGGCGATAATATTATACAGAGAGTTGATAGTCATAAATATCTAGGCTTAATAATAGACTATAACATGAAATGGGATAAGCACATTAACCACATGGTGAAGACTACGAGATACTTGATTTTTATTTTTGCTAAACTAAAGAAACTTATGGAGAGTAAAACGCTAATGATGTTATACTATGCTCTATTTCACAGCATTGTAGGCTATGGTATAATTGCCTGGGGTGGTGCTTACAATAATTGCTTAAACCAAATCCAAAATATACAAAAGAAAATACTTCGAATTATTAATAAAAACTGCTGTTTAATTGAGAAACAACCACTACCGATAAGGCAAATGTTTGAACTAGAGTGTATACTATATCATTATAGCGACCTAAGAGATAAATATACAAGTAGTGCAAATAAAACACGCAATAAGAATATATCATTACCAAAAATCTCTAAAACAATAAGCAAAAAAAACAGCTATTATGTGGCAATAGGGGTTTTTAACTTAATGCCAAATGATCTTAAAAACCTCCAATTAAGCAAAGTCTCTATTAAGAGTAAATTAAAAATGTTCATTGGAAAGAGTTATTTTGGATGTATAAATATTTACGCAATTTTAAGAGAAAATGGTATGAGGACATGAGAGCAATGATTGCAACATCATGACCCTCTATGGTTATTTTTTTTTATATTAGTTCGTAAGTTAGTTTCTAATTATAGTGAGTAAGTTTTTCTGTATGCCATCCCTATGTACAGGCAACTTGTTTGCCTCTATAGGATGCCGATCAAAGGCATGTATGTGGTATATTAATAAAAATAAATAAATAATAATAAAATTCATAAAATAATCCTTTTTTACTAATTCTTAAAATAAAAGATTTATCAAGCAGCTTGGTAGCGCGTCTATGGAAAACATTAGTATACATATGCATATATAAACTGTACTATGGAGAGCACAACGATTTGATTATACTTTTAACTTGCTTCATAATCCTATAATTTTTCACATTTTTCTTTGATATCTCATCATGTTATGAGAAATCATAATTAAAAGGTAATTTTATTCAAATTCAATTAAAAAATTAGAAGTTAAAGATATCGTTAAAGCATATTAGAGATTGGAACAGAAAATTATAGTTACCAATCTTTAACTTCGTGAAAATATTTAATTACATTTCGTGTCTCAACTTGATATACTGGTTTGTCAATTGAGATGATGTAAAAGGAATTAATGAATTTTCTGATACAAATAGTAAATTAAGTGATAATCATATTTCTGAATTTAATAATATTTTAAAAAGTAATTCTAATTTCAATATGCAATCTACGTTGACAATGCAAAGACTTTCCAACATTCAACCAGTTGATTTAAATGATAAATTTATACAGATATTATTTTCAGGATCAAGTAGTAATGGTCATTGGATTTGCATATATTATTATAATAATGTAATTCATATTTATGATGGTTTAAATAAAAATTCATTAGATAATGATCATATAATATTCATTAATAGATTATTTCCAAATAACGATCAATTACGAATAGTTTTTGAAAAAGTTCAGTATCAAACAAATGCTAATGATTGTGGCGTTTTCGCTATCGCTTTTGCAGTAGCAATTGTTTTCAATAAATGTCCTTGTAATTTAAAGTTTGATCTTAAAAAAATGCGACAGCACTTGTACAAAATATATGAAGAATACACTATAATACCATTTCCAGTAATACATGATTTAAGTATTAACAATGACTTAACCAATAATATGATTCATTCTCAAGAAAATATCGAATTAGCTTTGAATTTTTCTAATATCAATATAAGACATCTAGAAGTTTCTAGATGTCTTATAAGAAGTAGCAAAACATTTAAATGACTATATTGATTTGGAAAAGGATACAGATAATATAACTGAAAAATTGAAACAGCAATATCTAATTGATAACAGTGAATCTGAAAGTATGGAAGTGGACGAAAACATTCATTTTAAAATGGTTGATAAAGAAAAAGTAATAAAAGAATGTTATGTTATGTTAGAAAAAATGAATCCAATTAATATTAAAAAAGTTGAATTGTATAATTCTATTAAAAATTGTTCAAAAACAAGAGCATTAAAACAAAAAGAGAAGAGGCACGCTTACAATGAAGAAGAAAAAGCTAATATAAATAAGAAAAGACGCTTAAATGATAATTTAAAAAAACATACTTTGGCAAAAAAAGAAATTGAAAACGCTAAAAACATAAAAGCTTTAAAAGAAAAAGATAAAAACAGGCTCGCAGTGAAGAAAAAAACATTCAGATTAATAAATAAAGACGATTAAATGCTAATTTAAAAAAACATACTTTGACAAAAATAGAAATTGAAAACGCTAAAAACATAAAAGCTTTGAAACAAAAAGAGAAAAGACTGGCTCGCAGTGAAGAAGAAAAAATTCCGATTAATAAAAAAGACGATTAAATGCGAGTTTAAAAAAACATACTATGACAAAAATAGAAATTGAAAATGCTAAAAACATAAAAGCTTTGAAACAAAAAGAGAAGAGGCACGCTTACAATGAAGAAGAAAAAGCTAATATAAATAAGAAAAGACGATTATATGCTAATTTAAAAAAAAAAAACTTTGACAAAAATAGAAATTGAAAACGCTAAAAACATAAAAGATTTGAAACAAAAAGAGAAAAGACTGGCTCGCAGTGAAGAAGAAAAAATTCAGATTAATAAAAAAAGACGATTAAATGCGAGTTTAAAAAAACAAACTTTGAATATTGTTGCTATTTGTAATTCTAATTTTAATGAAAATGATATTACTGAAAATTATTTAGGAAATATGAATGAGATATGTGTATTTTGTCAGGCAAAACATTTCAAGTTTGTAGTAACTGTTGATAACAAATTTCAGAATTGTTGCAGCAAAGGAAAAGTGCGTTTATTAGATAATATTACTTATCCAGAACGTTTAATAGAATTAAGTACCAAAAATACAATTGAAAGTAAACACTTCAGAAAACATATAAGACTATATAATAATGCACTGGCTTTCGCTAGTTTTGGAGCAAAATTTGATGCTTTATTCGACCGAGAACCACAGGTTATTCGTATCTGTGGACAAATTTATCATAATGTATATTCTTTACATCCTGATGAAAATGAAGCAAGAAGATTTGGTCAATTGTATATTCTAGATAATGAAATGGCAACGCAAACTCGACTATATAATAACATTTCTTGTTCATTAAATTTATTAAAAGAATTAGATAATTTACTTCGACAAATTAATATTTATGCCATTTCTTATAAAATGATGCATGAAGTTGAAAAGGAAGCGCAAAATCAATCACGACAAAATGAAACAGGAAATAATTGTAATGAGATCAGAATGTTTATTACAAGAAACTCTTATCTTGATAAAAATATATATAACGAAGCAAGATGCAATGAAGTAGCAGTTGTATTTGTTGGCGAAGAAGGTCAACCTCCAAAAGATCGAGACATATGCATATACTCTAAAAATAGTAAACCCATAAGATTACCCTATATTAGTAAACATGTTGATCCTATGACATATCCACTTATATTTCCAAATGGTGGATTTGGATGGATGCCATATATAAAAGAAGTTAGTAGTAAAAATAATATTTCAATGCTACAATTTTATATTTACAAATTTAGTATTAGAGAAAATTTTAATCTATTTATAAATTTAGGAAAATTATCACAACAGTTTATAGTTGATGCATGGGTTAAAGTAGAAGGATCCCGATTATATTATGTAAGAAAAAATCAACATTTATTAAGAACAGATTTATACAAAGGAGTTATGGACTACTTACAAAATAAAAAAGATAATGAAAACATGAGAATTGGAAAAATGGTAATATTACCAACTTCGTTTTATGGAAGTCCTCGTTCATTAAAACAAATTTTTTTAGATTCTATGGCAATAGTTCAAAAATGTGGTAAACCGGATTTTTTCATCACAATGACATGCAATCCAAAATGGAAAGAAATTACTGAGAATTTAAAAGAATTTGAATCTGCAATTGATAGACCAGATATTGTTGCAAGAGTATTCAATGAAAAAGTTAAAAAATTTTTAGAAGACGTAAATAAAAAAGGAATTATGGGAAAATGTATTGCCTATACATATGTAATTGAGTTTCAAAAAAGAGGTTTACCTCACATGCATATGTTATTATTCATTGAAAAAAATAAAAACTTAATGAATACTGATTACGTTGATACAATTATTAGAGCTGAAATACCCGACCAAGTTAAATATCCAAGATTATATAATATTGTAAAGCAATTTATGATACATGGACCCTGTGGTATATTTAATATGGCATCACCTTGTATGGACAGTAACACTAAAAAGTGTTCAAAAAATTTTCCCAAACCATTTAATGAAACAACTATGTTTAATAATAATGGTTATCCAAATTATCGAAGAAGAAATGATGGCAAACAAATTTTTTTTAATAAAACAAAAATAGCTGATAATCGGTTTGTAGTTCCATATAATCCTTATTTATTATTAAAATACAATTGTCATATTAATGTAGAAATTTGTTCAACAGTTCAATGTGTAAAATATTTATTTAAATATTGTTTTAAAGGTCATGACAGTGCATTCATTAAAATGACTGATATTGAAATCGAAAACACAAATGAAATTTATGATTATGATGAAATAAAACAATTCATAAATACAAGATATGTAAGTCCACCAGAAGCAATGTATCGTTTATTTAAATTCAGCATGTATATGTTATCTCGCGTAATATACAGATTAGCAGTTCATTTAGAAAATTAACAATATGTATATTTTATAGAAGGTTCTGAAAAAGAATTAATTAATAAAAATTTAAATACAACATTAACGGCATGGTTTCAACTAAATGCGAGTGATCCAGAAGCAAGAAAGTATCTATATCCAGATATAGCAAATTTTTATGTTTTTAATGAATCACTTAAAAAATGGACTATTAGAAAAAGGATTTGTAAACCAATTTTAAGTAGAATGTATTTCGTTAATCCAAAAGATAAAGAACGGTTTTACTTAAGATTACTATTATTACATGTTAAAGGAGCTCAGTCGTTTCAACATTTAAGGACTTTTGAAAATGTTAAAAATGTTAAAAATGTTAAAAAATCTATACAACGTACCGTGAAGCCGCATTAGCTAGAAATTTGATTAAAACAGATGATGAATGGGATAAATGTTTAGAAGAAGCTATTCAAATCGAATTTCCAACTGCTTTATGTAATCTGTTTGCTTATATTTGCGTGTTTCACAATCCAATTAATGCAAAAGATTTATATGATAAATATAAAGATTATTTTTATAGTCCACTTATTCCAAAAGAACATGGTCAAAATATGGCACTAAAAAAAATCGAAAGTATTCTACCTACAAACGGATATTATTTAAATGATTTTAATTTACCAACAATTGATGAAAAACAACAAAACTATGATATATATGAAGATGTTCAAGCAGAAAATATTGTCCAAAACTATGTTTATAACATAACATCATTATCACAGAAACAGAAAGAAATTTTTAACGCAATACTAACAAGTATAAAAAACAATACTTATAACAATAAGAAATGTTTCTTCATTGATGGGCCTGGAGGAAGTGGAAAAAGTTATTTACTAGATTCAATAATTACTTATTTAAATAATGAAAATATTAGTGTATTATCAGTAGCATGGACTGGCATAGCAGCAAATTTATTAATTAATGGGAGGACTGCTCATGTAACTTTTAAATTACCATTAAATATTACAGAAGATACGACTTGTAATATAACAGCTAATTCAGAATATGGAAAAGTACTGCAAAAAATTAAAGTTATTATTATATGGAATGAAATAACAATGACATCAAAACATGCATTTGAGGCTGTAGATAAATTATTGCGAGATTTATGTAAAAATGATATTGTTTTTGGAGATAAAATAACGATAGTTTCTGGTGATTTTAGACAAACTTTACCAGTAGTTAAACACGGCAACAGGACTAAAATAATTGAAAATTGTGTAAAAAATAGTAATATATGGAATTATTTCCAACACATGTCTTTAAAAGATAATTTAAGAGTATGTCAAAATGAAGTAGAATTCAAAGAATGGCTTCTAAATATTGGTGAGGGCAAATATTTAAGTAATTTTGAAGAAGAGTTGGAAGCAATAGAAATTCCACAAGAAATTTTATCAAGCAATGATATAATTACAGAAATATTTGGAGAAAATTTAAATGTCAGTGATAAAGACATCCATAAAAAAGTTATTCTAGCTCCGAAAAACGTTGATGTACATAATATTAACAACGATATATTATTGAAAATTAAAGGCGATATGAAAGAGTATATTAGTATAGATTCTTGTTCAAATGAAAATGACAATAATTTAGAAGATTTATTTCCTGTAGAATTTTTAAACTCTTTAACACCAAATGGTTTACCGCTTCATAAACTGCAATTAAAAGAAGGAGCAATTGTAATTCTTCTCCGTAATATAAACTTAAATGATGGACTTTGTAATGGTACTCGATTAATAGTAAAAGAATTAATGAATTATTGTATTAGTGCTGAAATAATTAGTGGTTGCAAGACTGGAGATGTCGTTTTGATACCACGTATTGATCTAACTTCATCTAAAGACGAAATTCCATTCGAAATGAAGAGACGACAATTTCCATTAAGATTAGGATACGCAATGACAATTAATAAGTCTCAAGGACAATCTTTCAACAAAGTTGGAATATACTTACCAAATCCAGTTTTTAGCCACGGTCAATTATACGTAGCACTTTCAAGAGTAACATCAAAAAAGAATTTAAAGGTTTTACTGAAAGACAATTCAACAATTTATAATCATGAATATAGTAAATCTAAAAGTATATACACAAAAAATTNGTTATTCTAGCTCCGAAAAACGTTGATGTACATAATATTAACAACGATATATTATTGAAAATTAAAGGCGATATGAAAGAGTATATTAGTATAGATTCTTGTTCAAATGAAAATGACAATAATTTAGAAGATTTATTTCCTGTAGAATTTTTAAACTCTTTTACACCAAATGGTTTACTGCTTCATAAACTGCAATTAAAAGAAATAGCTATTGTAATTCTTCTCCGTAATATAAACTTAAATGATGGACTTTGTAATGGTACTCGATTAATAGTAAAAAAATTAATGAATTATTGTATTAGTGCTGAAATAATTAGTGGTTGCAAGACTGGAGATGTCGTTTTGATACCACGTATTGATCTAATTTCATCTAAAGACGAAATTCCATTCGAAATGAAGAGCGACAATTTCCATTAAGATTAGGATACTCAATGACAATTAATAAGTCTCAAGGACAATCTTTCAACAAAGTTGGAATATA
>QLSS01000548.1:0-23435 GCA_024372645.1 Trichomalopsis sarcophagae | reverse complement strand
ATAAAATAAAAAAATATATATATAAAATAATATAGGGTGTGTCAAAATTAACCAATAAGAAAGGACAGAAAATAACATAGAATACCGCGTGATAAAAAAAAAATAAAATAACAAACAAACAAATAAATATAGGATAATCATGCAGGAGGACGATACGCTATTTGACGGAGTCATCCCGAGCCAACATTCGGAGGTTTACAGCACCATGCTGCGATCAACCTGTGTCCGATTGAGAGAGGGAGTCAATTGCATCTACGTAGGACAGATACGAAGGTTAGCACTCTGCAGAAATTGTTTTAGGCCATCCTTTTACGAAAGAGGAGAGGCAATAAACATCGTAACTCAGCTACACACGATTGGAATACCTACGGATCCGATACTCATCTGTGGAAGCTGTTTAATCCCATTAGTAATTTCAAGACCAGCATCCGCGTGCGGAAGATGCACCAACAAGCTAATATGATCGACAATTTACACAAAACAATTCTGTATCAAAGATTGCATAAAAAACAAATTTGCGAAGACTGCGTATGAAAATCACCAAAAGGATCGTTATTTGTAAGAAACATATCATTTAAAAACAGTCCAAGGAAACCCGCCACGAAATGCATGGACTTCAAAAAGAAAATCACTCTAGAAGAAATAAAAAAAATGGGAAGAATTAAGATTGACATTACAAGCAAACCCGAATGCTAAAAAAATAGCAGAGGTCAGACAGCTAGATATAATATCACCTAAAATAGATAAAGAAGCATCGAAGAAGACAAAAACGCAAGCTACAATGACCGACGAATATCTAGAACTGAAAACCCCCAATATGCCAATAAAAATTAATAAAACAGCACAACAACCAACCAACAAAAAAGGAAAAGAAGAATAACGAGTAAAAAGGACACCTAAACGAGAACCGCACATAAATAATGGCGAGAAAGAAGAAAAAAATAAACCACTAAAGAAAAGGAAGAGCGCAAGAGCACCAAAAAAACAATCAACATTTGCAGAAGCTAACACAGAAATAGTCGAAGTCATGGAAGAAATGGCGCCACTAGAACCCAGTGATACTCCTGTATTACCACCTCTCTTAAAAGAAAGAATGCTAGAATTAATAAATGACATGACGGAGGAAAAAAATAAACCATTAAAGAAAAGAAAGTGCACAAGAGAGCCGAAAACACAATCAATATTTACAGAAGTGAACATAGAAATAGCCAAAGTCATAAAAGAAATGGCACCACTAGAAGCCAACAATACCCCTGTATTACGATATCTCTCAAGGAAAGAGGAAAGAATGTTAGAATTAACAAATGACATAACGGAGGAAAAAAATAAACCATTAAAAAAAAGAAGGTGCGCAAGAGAGACAGAACCACAATCAACTTTTGCGGAAACAAACAAAGTAATAATTGAAGCCATGAGAAATGAGATACCATCGGAAATTAATGATACTCCTATTTTACAAACTGAATTAACAGAAGAAGAAATGATACAAGAATTAACAAATGCAATGATGGAAAAAATACCAATAGAATCCTTAGAAGAGGCAGTAAACGAAATGGATTCTGATCCACTATCAACTGAACTATCAGATAAAATATGGAAAGATATTAATGAACTATTAGAAACCCTTTAAAAATAACAATTACATCAATAAATAATGATTAATCACGAATCTTAATTCCAATATTTAGGAAAGTGTATGTATATATATATATATATATATATATATATATGTATTATTAACAACTTTGATTTCAACATTAATAAAGAAAAACGTATATTTAAAAAACTATATACAATTATATCGTAAATATTCCTTTGTCTATAAAAAAAGAAAATAATAATCAATAAAACACTTCCGCTTACAAAGAAATCTTGAAAACAATATAGAATATCCACATTTTTAGTCAAAACATATTGGGGGGACAGGAATCCAAACCTGAAAACGACAACAGTTGGACTTCGTATAAATAAAACAATACAAACTGAAAATAAACAATACCAACCCCTTCAGTTTTCCACTGCATTAAAGAAGGAGTAGAGGCAAAGCTTAGCCGACAAACAGCACATCGATGAATAGAGCCAGGAAATCCGTCCACCTTAACATGACATAATATGAAACAATCCCGAATTAAGTCCAATCTCACGGCACATTGAAGCACAGCGTAACGATACTAGAAAAATAACATAAAAACGCGTTAAAATAAAAACGAAACAAACGAAGTAAAGAAAACAACAACATTTACGAACCGAGATGACACCATAATTAGTGCGTTTAACCATAATCCGAGACGGGCTCGTCTCGTAATGAAAACAAACACCACACCAGCTCCAACCTAGTTTATGACATGGCTCCCACTGTAAATCACTTCGTTCGATTGGTCTAATAACATCAACCACCTAAAGAAAAATCAATAAGAATAAACAAATAAGAAACTGAACGCGATAAAACATAAAATAATAAACAATACAAAAACTTTAATTTACCTTACACATTTCGTTGAAAATCAAAAGAA
Organism: Trichomalopsis sarcophagae; assembly: GCA_024372645.1. NCBI lineage: Eukaryota > Metazoa > Arthropoda > Insecta > Hymenoptera > Pteromalidae > Trichomalopsis > Trichomalopsis sarcophagae. Next base: position 20,922 of record QLSS01000548.1, on the reverse strand, counting down.
ACTGTAACGAACTAACTGCACACCACTAAAATCCCCGACAGACTGATGTCGAATCAGACTGCGTCACGCGGACGAGCCAAGAAAATCAGGGAAATTGAATACTTCAAACTAGGAAAGAAAGTAGGGAGAAACATATGTCCTTAAGAAAGAGGAGCTTGGGAAAGAAAGTAATAAAAATTTGAAACCGACGAAAGTGCATGATGGGATCTCCTGTACACCGGGAGGAATGTTGGAATTTTATTTTCAACATTCTTTTTCTGGTGGGGTGGAATTTTATTGCATAAAATCAATTGAAAATATAACTTAAAATAAAAGGAGAAAAGTATTCTTAAACAGCGCTAACACCAACAAAAACATGCACATACTAATCAACATTCTTTATGTTACAGTCAACTATCATTCATATACAAATTGAAAAACAAAATAAACCATACACCTGCCTATCCCTATCACACTACACAACATTTTTTTTTCACATACGATAAATAAAAACTTTTCTATCCGTTATTGTAAAAATAGTATCATTAATCACATATGTAAACTATGAAAATATCCATCATTGTAAAAACTTTTATCAGTAATTATATAATATTAATATAAAAAAAATAACTTCTGTACACACCAGAAACTATGTTTGTCAAAAAAAAAAAAAGAAAAGAAAAATCTTCATCGAAATATTATGTATTAAAGAAAAGTACCTCACAACAATTTATGTAAATAAATAATGATGTGCGGAAGAATGAATTACCCATCATTACTTATAAAACACACACACACACATATAATTTTACGAACGTCGAGTTTCACTCGCCCGTTCTTTTTCGGGCGGGGAGGTGTAATGGAATCCCCGATTTCACACCGGTCACCCAAATTTCACACGAAACGAGAAAAACACATACGTGAGACACTCGCGAGCATCGTCATCGCAACAGCCGCAAGAAGCAGCATTTCCCACCACAACGTATTCCTACAAAAATAGAATTAGAGGCGTAGCGAAAAAACGCGCTCTAAGACGAAGATCACCCGAAAGAATGGCTAACACCAAGAAAAAAATGACGGCGACGAAACAAAAAGATGTCACTAAACTAGTCGCGATATTCCTCACGAAAAGCGACGGAAATCAAAACAGCTATGCGAAGAACAAGCATCAGCCGAGCACGCTCTCCCGCAAACGAATCGAGAAAAGATACACATGACAGTACGCAGGCGACGAAAAGCAGCAGGAGAGCTTACTCTTATTAACATTATTATATAGTGCATTAGTTATGTACTTAACAGCATCTTCCGTACCAATCTTCCTCATGAAACCAAATTGTTACTTCGAGATTATATTGCTCCGTTCTACATCATGAATTCTATTATATATAATTCGCTCAAAAATCTTTGCAACATTAGATATGAGAGAGATAGGTCGATAATTCGTGATTTTATGTTTCTCTTCTGATTTATAGACTGGCACTACTTCGACCCTTCTTAAAGAATCTGGTCATATCGATTTCTCAATACAATTATTGAAAATATGGGTTGGAGGACCTGCAATGTGTTTACACAACAGGTTCAAAGTCTTTGCATTTATTTTATCAACTTCTCCCTTTTTTAATTTCAGTGCATTGATTATACTTATTATTTCTGCTGTACTTGTTTTGAAAAAATAGGATTCATGGCAGGCAGTTTAAGTCCAGTATTTACTGCTTTAACGATACTAGCACTTAGATTTCTACCTATATCACAAAAGAAAGTATTCATATTTTGTGCTATCTGGAATTTATAAGTAATTTTTTGACTATTTATTTTTATATAATTTATGGCATTGCATTTTTCAACTTTCCCTGTTTAAAGAATAAGAAATGACTTTAATATTAATTTTCTTATGTATTATTGTGTTAAAGTACGCTTTGTTCAGTAGAGATACCATTTTTATTAATGCATTAATCAGTATTACATGAATAGTCATCAAGATTAAAAGTACATAATAGTATAAAAAATAAATTAATTTTATTAAAAAGTATAATTGTATTTTATTTGTAAAACAATTGTCAATCAGTATTCATAAACTTGTCATCGTTCAATAAAGGATCACTGCAATTTACCGTAGCACATAATATTTTTACTATTTCAATGGCTACTGAAACAGATTTGCAGGCATTTTCGAACCAACATACTCCAAACTTTAATTCGTTGATTAGCACGTTCAACATCAACTCTAGCTGCAGCAATTTTTGACGTAGCAATAGATTCACTTTGAGAAAATTGTTTTTACTTGTAGAAATGGTGGTCTTATGAGTTTTCATCTATTTTTGTGGCACAATTCATCAATCAAGAATCCTCGGTCAACCATGATTCCATCATTAGGTTCTAACAAATTCATCAATTTACTTTAACTAAAAATAACTGTGTCACTACTTTTACCTCTATACGCAGGACTTACATAGGTAATAGTTCCTACTGGCGACACACCAATCAAAAATTTTACAATTGGAGCACCCTTGTAGTGTGAGTACGTTTGTAGTTGACAGCACAAGTTCGTTGGTTGTTGAATAAAAAGCTCTGTACAATCTGACACCACTCGAGTATCGTCAAATCCTTCAAAGCATAATGGTATATTTCTAGAAATCTCTTCTCTTGACGGTCAAGGAATAGCAAACGATAAACAGCTACTGAGAATTCCAATGCTAAATATTTTTCGACAGACTTGCGATGACATAAATGTAAAAATAAGTGCCAGTAATCCATTTTCATATAACTTAAAATAACTCTGTCACGAGTTTTCAATTTGCACTTTTGAAATCTATCACCGTGAACATTTTTGATCATACTGACAATGGTATCCAAGATGTGAATGGTTGGAATTCCAGTAGCAGTACACATTTTTTCATCCGTGTTCAATGTATCACTGAAACTATAATTCTCTTTTTTTCTTTTTATTAATTTTTTCAATCAGTTCAAGTACAGGATCTTCACTCATTGACACTTTGGTGCACAAGGCACGACCGCTGACGCTCGCGCATCGCGTTCGTAATGCCTGTCGGTGCTTATACAGTATTATCCTGTTTTTTTTTTCAATATTGTTGTTCAAGTTTTGATCGGTATTCTTCTGGCGGTCATCAATACTATCATCAAAAGTACTGGAAAATTAGTAACTTATTTGTATTTGTATCAGTTATTTATTTTTGTTTGTAGATATTCTTAAAATATATCTTATTTTAATTTTATTCTATTGTAATTTAAGATAAATAATACAACACTTTTGTATCGCAGTTTTCCAGAGTAAGTAAACAGAAGGATTATATTTGTAGGATTTCAATTAGAATATTATAAAATTGATTGTTTACGTATTTAGCATAGTTTAGAGGGATGTAGTAAGCTACTTAGAGCTTTTCTTCAATCTAAGCAATTTTCTTTATTGAGTTCAGGTTTTTATAGTTCAGTATATAAGCTTGAATTTCGAAAGTAAATTGTACTGATTATTGTATTTGGCGATTAGGTATTTCCAAAATTATGCATTTTTTATAATTTAATTAAAAAAGTGGTTTAATTTTGTATATATGTGTGAGATAAAGGCAAAAATATAAATTTCAGCTTTTAATAATATATAAAAATTGCTGAAAATAATTGGGTTGGATGGGGCATGTTGCACCGAAGTTATTATTGTATTTATGTATTGTTTTTAGGGTTGTGTGTGTCAAAAAATTTTTAAAATATTATTTGCCACGGTAAAACGTTGTATTTTGAAAATGTTTACAACTTTTATATTTAATATTTTCATGTAAAACGTAAATCCGTAAAGTTTTATGGCAAATAATTGGGTTATAGCTGTAAAAAATCGATTATGGGCTGTAAACTCGAGTTATAAGCATTTTCATGATTTGATGTCAATAGAAATAAGTTGTTATTTTACAAATGTCTGCAACTTTTATATTAAACTTTTTTTTGTAGAATGCTTGGATTTAAAGTTACAGCCGAAAAACTGTAAATTTAAAGACATTTTTTTACATTTTTGAATGACTACCTAGAAAATAGCGAAATAAATAATTTTATATTTACAATTTTTCTTCCAAGTGGTGTGTAATCTTGCGATTCTGTTTCTGTATCAGCTGGAGTATCATTAAGACTGCTTATTGATCCCAGAATATCGCATTCACTGCTAGTTACAGATCCTATCTGACTTTCAGACACTGTTTCTACTGTAAATTCACTGCGAGATCTGTAAAAAAAACATAGTTTTATATATGTGTGTGTGTGTATGTGTATGTGTGCCTATGTAAAATATGCGCTACTGTTCATGACTAGAGACCATCATAGTAACTTTTATACATAGATCTATATGTACAATTTTCATAAGGCCAACAAGGATAACATAACCTCTAATATCAATGTTTACATGTCATTTATTGGATCTGATAAAATCTAATATCTAAAAGATATAGTGAAATTTATAATATAAAAATACTATAAATATATACTATACAGTTATAGTATAGAGTTATAGTATAAAAATATATACTATAAAAATCTTACTAAAAATATATCCTATAAAGTTATAGTGGAATATATACTATAACAATAGTGCTATAAATATATACTATAAAAACAGAGTTTCCATAATAAATTTATATTTTTATATAGTGTGTGCATAATAGATTTTTCAAGATAGCGTCACAGAAAAGTTGATTCAAGAAATTATATCGGCAGAAAAAAAAAGACCTAAATTTTGTTCTGCTAATAAAAAAATAAAAAGTTCTTCTGCCCGTAAACTGTCGTCTCTTTGATATGAGACTTTTGTTTACTTTCTTAGAGAACAATCTGATGTGTAAGTGTGGTAGAAATATAAAATTTTATGAAATAAAATGTCATGGATTAGGTGGAACTCTAAAAAAATTGGAAAAAAATCAAAATATTTTTGAAATCAATAGACGCACTGTCCCAGCTATGAGACTGGTTGGTGGTGGCCTTGAAAGTCTGAGAACTTTTTGTGGGTAGTAATAGACTTTCCTCGTCCAATTCAAAATGCAACTTTTACTAAAATACGTAATGTGCTTTTTGGAGTTACATCAAGAGTTGCGGATAAGTTTATGTCTGAAGCTGTAGACGAAGAACTTTGACTTACACGTACTAATTCACAAAATGGGATATGTGAACCTGAAAGTATTAATCCAGAAGCTATTAGTCAACTGAGTATTGAAGATTTAGATGAAAATATGTTAGATGATGAATCAGATGTTAAGCAAACTCCAGATGAAATCGTATCTTGTAAACGAGAAATAGGTGTTCAAGGTAGTACATGGCAGCATCGAGAGCATAGATCCTACAATGGAGTTTTTACAACCTTGGGTCAAGAAAGTGGAAAGATTATTGATATAGAAGTTTTTTCGTCTTACTGTTTACAATGCAACTATTATGAAAAAGTACATGGATCAGAAGGTACTAAAGAATGGGACATTTTTTACAGCGCACACTTACCATCATGTACAAAAAACCATTCAGGTTATTCTGGGTCAATCGAGTCTTCGGCGATTGTGGAAATTTTTAGTCGATCAATAGAAAAATGTAATGTAAAGTATGTGTCGTACTTAGGAGATGGAGATTCGTTATCATTTTTAAATATTATAAATTCTAAACCTTATGGAACTCATGTGACAATAAGAAAGAGTATTGTGGTTATGTTCAAAAACGCTTTGGAACGCAGCTCAGAAACTTGAAGAAAAACAAAAAACTTGGAGGAAAAGGAAAACTGACCGATAAAATCATAGATACACTACAAACTTACTATGGCAATGCTATTAGAGCACACCCGGATTCAATAGAAGACATGACTAGAGCAATTTGGGCAATTTTTTATCACAAAGCCTCAACTGATAAAAATCCTCAACACATGCACTGTTCTCCTGGATCGGACTCTTGGTGTAAATACCAAAAAGCGGTAGCTAAAGGTAAAAAATATGCGTATGTTCATCCACAAACACTACCAGAAGAAATTTTCAACGAGATCAAGTTTGTATTTGAAAAATTGTCGGAGCCAGAGCTTCTAAGAAAATATTTGGGCGGAAAAACTCAGAATGTTAATATGTCATTTAATAATGTTTTGTGAAATATTGCTCCTAAAACGGACTTTGTTGAACTTGTGACTCTACAAATATTTGCCTTCTTAGCTTGTATAATGTTTTCAAGTGGCTGGAAAGGATTACTGTATCTTATGTCAGAATATATCAAGCCTGGTAACAATGCGTTATACCATCGCTGCAGTAACAAAAGATCAAGAACGTATCAAAGATGATGAAAAAAAGCAGAGTGTAACAAAAGAAGCAAGAAAATTGAGAAGACTGTAACGCATTTCAACTGTTGATGATGGTGCATATGTGAGTGTCGAACACTAAAATGTTATTTCTAATCAGATTAGTATGTATGAATGTATGTAAATTATATTCTATTATTGTAGATATAAAAATTATTGCTTCATCCTAGAGGAACCTTTGTCTCTCTTAAAAAAGTGATGGGCTTTGTTGTGAAGTATTTAATTGAGAATCGGTCGCCTGGTACAAGAATTAAGGAACGCGAATCATAAATACGGATTTTATTATATAACCTACAAACGCTTCAAACTGTTGGCGCTAAGCAGGCAGCAACATTTAAATGTTAATAATGACATGATAAGGAGTGCGCGAAGCGCGTTTAAATTTCCTAGTAATAGTAAAATTTTGAGTTACTTCAAAACTTCTAGAAAATACTTTTTAGTGTGTTAGAAGTTCAAATCAAGTGTTTTTGGAAAATGTCCGTATAATGGATGTGTGTGTGTGTTTTTTTTAGGAGAGAGAGGTGTGAGGGAAAAGTCTTAATAGACCATGACATGGCTCGTTGATAGGACCATTGTGTTGGATTTTTACCAACTAAAACCCTTCGTCCTGCGACCGGATATAGCGTCCAATCGCAACCCGAATCCTCTCCGCTCTCCTTACCGATCAGTCGGTGAGGAGGGACAAGCTCCATCATCAGTGCCTTTTTCCCCCGCGCTACCACGGTCAAGTATTACTTCGCGGGGGGAAATAGGGCTATTGCCCTCTTCTTCTTCATGTGATTGTTATTTCTTAATCGTCAATATAACTAGTAAAGTTCACTATCATGCTCATCTTCTTTAGCGTCTGCTGTCTACTTCTTACCGCATCGTCCGGTCGTCAATTTCATGCAGCATCTCTCGTCTTCTTCTTTTTTCTTCACTTCTCACTTTCTTGGGGATACCGCGGTATAGTTACTAACTATGTACCAGCCCTCAGCGGACGTGAGCATACCTAATAGACTCAGGAGTTGTTTTGGTCTGAAGGTAGTGTTCGAACTCTTCCGAAAGCATCCATGTCCCGCCAAAAATTGCGTGAGGTAATAGTTAATATCCCCGTGTCTTCTTTTGATCCAATCAGCAATATTTGGAATAAGCCGGTGCGTCCAGCGACCTTTCAGGCTAATGTCCCATCTTTCCTGCCACTCAGCTACTGTTTATTCTCTGGCAGAGTTCCAGATTTCTGCCTTCGTTCTATTACTATTCTCCTGTTTTGCGGAGAGAACACGCTGGGACTATGCTTCCCCCTCTCCCCGTCCAACTGAGGCCAGCGTCGACGTCGCGGCTGCGGCGGCGACGCTCATTTCTCTGTGTGCTCTCATGTGAAAGGCGCGTGTGCGATTCAATTGTATTACATAGTTCCTTTGTTCATAAGTTCGATTTATTGTTCATTACTTGTGTTAAGTAAGCTCGAGGCTAAGCTTCACTAAATAGTGTTTTATAGGAAAATTAGTGTTATTTATTTTCCAAGTCACGCCAGGCCTAATAAAAGCTCAACAGGATATGGGCCCAGCACGCTTCCACTGCGCTGCTTGGGATTCTCTAGACCTGCGCGTGCACTTGAAAATAACTCGCGAGTGAAGTGCCAAAATTACGGATTTGCCTTTTCAGGATAAAACCGTTGAAAGAATAAAGATCGATCAAAAGCTTGAAGTCAAGTTAGAAGTATTTTGTATTTCGCTCTCGTTTCGATCGGCAACGTTTGACGCCTGCGGAGAAAAAAGGCCAAGGAGACGACCTGCCGTTCTGCTTTGCTACGAGGGGCGACTTTTCAGCTCGAGGGAAAACATGTCTGATCGGGCAAAGAGGGTATCTTTGCAGATGCCGAAGACACGAGGTAAGTCGCAGTGTTTTATTCTCGAAGTGCGCAAGTGAAATATGTTAGCGTGCGTGAGAATAGTCAAAGTTACATGACGCAAAAGCTATAACGCGGCATGCGGCAGGCGATTCCGAGAATCAGCTCGAGGCCGGCAACGTGTTAGAACATGCCTGTGCGCGCGCGGCGAAGCAAAATGGCGGCGCCCGGCAACGCGGGAAGTCGTTAGCGCGAGAAAGAGAAGCCGTTGGCGCGGTCGAGCTCGAACCCCATATTGCTCTCAGTGAACATTAGAGCGCCAGGGCGAGTTAGTTCCCCATGCGCACGAACGATGGTGATAGTTCAACTAAAATGCTTGATTGCACGTACACGTACGTGAATGTTCGAAAATGCTATGTTGCAAACTGAGAGAAACGGCTCGAATATAGATTAAAAATTATAGTAAAACAGTTAACTGACTTGAATTTAACAGACGAGAAAAACCTGCAGTTGTTTCTGCTGCTCCAGGACCAGGAGCTGGAGATTTCAGAAACATATCCCGATGACTCCTTTTATCCAGAGTTGGATATTCATGAGAATATCTATATAATGACTTCGAGTGGTAAAAGATTCGATATAAGTAAAGTTTGAATTTTTCTGATAAGTTCGAAAATTTAAAATTCGATCTACCACTATAAAATATGTACATATTAAAATAGCATGCTGTTCAATTCCAAAAATTTAAATGTTGGCCGGTACATGCAGGGTAGTGTATGTTGTTGCTGCTACACAGTGTGTGCTGAAAATCACGGTTTTATTCCTTTTAAAAAATAAACAGGCAATTTGCATTGCTTTCTTGATTGTTGTTCGTCAACTAAGCACATGCTTAATAAATTGCTACACGTGATAGAGTGTTTATTTTGATTGTCGTTCGTCAAAACAAACAACTCATTTACAAATTGTTCTTAGATAACTCTTTCATCGAGGAACGTTTACTGGAATCTGTGAAGAAGAAGATCAAAAGGTTCCGAGCTGAAGAGGTGGCTTCAGCTGAGACGGTTGATCCAAGCGAACGTGGGAATACCTCGTCCCCAAAGCTGGAGGTTGACACTGAAATTGCTGACGGTGGGCCGGCCTATAAGCTTGATAGAGGAAAAGAGCAAAAGTTCGATTTTGTGGATAATGACAGCTGGAAGGTTAAGTTTGAGAAAAGCTTGAAAGGTAAATCCACCCCAGTTGTTAAATCAAATATACCGATACAACTGAATTTGGGACTGAACAAATTCCGTCAGGATGTGGGGACAGCTAAGTTTGGAAAGTTTCCTTTAAATGATTCTAATGAAAAAATTGAAATTTCAGAGGTAACGGCTAAGATGGCCGAATTAGAGAAAGAAAACAAAGAGTTGAGAGGGATAATCGAAAATGAGTGCAATCGAGTACATGATGACGTAGTCGACGAATTGATCAGGCACAAATATGCAGTGGAAGAGAGGTACAGCTGGATGGCCGAAAAGGTAGGGGGCAGAACAAGACCGACTGTACAAGGCAGAGCAGATTTTATCAGCTGGAAAATCTGCACAAGATAACCGTCAGTCATCGAATCAAAAAGCTACAAATCAAGTAGTTACAAAACCTCACGTGAGTAGAGAATTTTTAGCAAAACTAGTTCCGGATGAAGTTAACAAAATTGATTCGAGTAAAAGTACCGATATAAAAGATAAACTACAGATCGAAGTAACGAATAAAGATAGTACTTTCCGTAGAGAATGCAAATTAACACAAAGTTTGAATGTTAATACATTTTTAGATTTTTTAACTTCAGAACTAACTCTCACTGATTTATTCTACGTAATTGATTCGACGGTTAAACCATCACGCGTGCCTGATCAAACTAAGTTGGAAAAAGATAAAGTTTGAGTTAGAGACATTATTATCAATAGAATCGATATCTCTTATTACGAAAAATTAAACGCATTAAAGCAAATGAAATGAACGTGACTACAAGAAGCATTCGAAAAGAATTGCACTCTATCCAATATAATCCAAATAAAGAGAAATCATCGGCTTTCTTGGATGGATTTGATAAATTAGTTCGATCGTATAATAAATTACCCAACATACCTTTATTATCAGACGACGAAATATGCGGCGCATTCTATGAAGCGATTGTCGTACATTTACCTCAAGTTAAAGAGTCTGAATTCTTGAATAAGAATACGACTGGTAAACGTTTAACTTTAAACCAACTTAATATTATATATTGTACGATAGGAAACAGCTCGAATTGGATTAGGCGAATCAGCTGGAAAACCTACAGAAGCTGGAGCAAAAGCATATTACGTGTCTAATCCTGGGGCGCTTTGTTACAAATGTGGTAACAAGGGCCACCACCAGGACGAATGCACAAGATCAAGGAAAATGTGCTTCAGATGCAAGAGGTATGAAGGGCATGTCCGTGCAAACTGCCCATACACGGAGAGTCAGCTGAAAAAGGTTTTGAAGGAGAATGAAAACCAAAGAAGGTATGAATCCTCAAATTCTAATCGGGGTAAAACGACGTAATTATGAGCCACAGAAGGGTAGCAACCCTAAGAAAACCAAGTTCGATAAAGGCCATGCCCGAGGCAGATCATGGAGGAGAGGTAGACAAAATAGACAAAACAACTCTAAACCTACCAAAACCTCCGAATCTGGTGAGTGCAAAGGTCTATATGTAGACAGTACACCTCTTAACGCGGAAGAAAGCGATAAAAACCAACTGATTAGATTTCTGGCGGACTCTGGTGCTACTGAGCACATGACTAATTCTAATTTAATTTTTAAAACGTTTGATAATACTAAAAAAATTGATATTAAATGTGCAAATGACAATGATTCAGCGATTTTAAAATCGGAGGGAGTAGGTAACATATCTGGTTCCACCAAAAATGATGACTTTCTAAGCTTGAAAAATGTTATTTATGCTAAGTCATTGTCGGAAAATTTGCTATCACTGAGGAAATTTGTTGATAAGGGCTTAGGTATCTATTTGGATAACAAGAAAATTGATATATTTGATCAGATATCAAAAACGACCTTTGTCTCTGGGATATATGAGCAACCTTATTGGCTAATTGAGTTAGAAACAAATAACTCGGAGAAAAATGAAAATAAAGTAAATAAGGTTGTTGCATATATAACCACAAGGCGTCGTGAATATCAAACTGTAAGTGTGGCGCCCAATAAGGAGATTGAGCCCGCAACCAAAAAGATAACTCGTGAACAAAACAAGCTCGAAGGTACAGAGATTGATGAAAATAATAAGCTTGATGAACCGATGCAAATTGACACTGAATTAGACATAGAAGTAAACGAAGATAGCAACGAGCTATGCTATTCAAATTTTGAAAATATGCTAAAAGATAGAAAAATTAATAATTTAACTGAATCAATTGATTTAGAGAGAATAGATTGTGAATCTAACATCAGTAAAATCAATAACTAGTTTAACTCTAATAAAGATATGCTATGGCATATTAGATTGGGACACGCTTTGTTGTAAAAGTTGAAAGAATTCCAAAAAAAATTTCCAAATTTGAAAAACTTGAAGGAAATTAAGTTCGATGATTCTGTACTCGATTGCGAAGTTTGTATTGTATCAAAATTCAACAAGCTACCTTTCAGTTCGACTAGATAGAGAGCGAGTGAACCTCTGCAAATTGTTCACGCAGATACAATGGAACCAATTAGTCCAGCTACACATCCCAAGAAGTAGAGATTTATATCTGTATTTATCGATGATTATTCACGACTTGCGATGGCGTATCCTATGAAACAGAAAAGCGAAACGGGTTATTGTCTTGAATCCTTCATTAAAAGCTCGAGAAATTTATTAGGATCCAATGCTAAGTTCTGTTACCTTAGATGTGATCAGGGTACAGAATTTACAGGAGGGTATACACAAGAAGTTCTAGATAAGTTCGAAGTAGAGCTACAGTTAGCTAGCCCAGATACACCTGAGCATAATGGAGTGGCTGAACGTTTCAATCAGACCATCCAGAAACTCACGAGAGCTTTAAAGTATGATACACGCCTACCTGAGAATATGTGGGATCTTGTCCTGAATGCAGCCGTTTATTTCTATAATAGGACGCCTCATAGTTCGAATGAAATAATACCGCCCTTACAAAAGTTCAAACCAGAATTTAAACTCAACCTGGAACAACTAAAGCGTTTTGGTTGTATAGCTTATATCAAAGTACAAAGGAAAACAGGACCTAAGTTTGATCAGCTGGGAAAACGAGTAGTATTGATAGGTTACAAACCAACTGGATATTTATTTTTAAAACCAGAAGAAGGAAAATACTACGAAAGCAGAGATGTTCGATTCAATAAAAAGCTCGTGTTTGTGGACAAATACAATAAAAACAGCATTAAGGATTGGGCAAATCCAATGGAAGAAATAAATAAAGAAACATGGCTTGTTAAGTTCGATGAAGAAGATGAAGTTTTGATCTCTGAAACGGAGGGAGAAAAACGGCGAAGAGGTCCCCCAAGAAAAGTAAAAGAAGTCGAATGTCCATTAGAGTCACAGGTACTTGAATCCGAATTAAACTTGCTGGAAAGCGATGAACTGAATGCGTTCATAGCAACTGTGGAAAATGATCCGAGTTCCTACAGAGAAGCCATGAATACGAAAAACAAGCTTGAATGGCAAAAGGCTATTAGAAGCGAATTAGACTCAATGGAGAAAAATTTCAAAGTCTGGACACTTGTCGACAGACCTGTGATTCAAGGAGGAAAAAGACCTAACATAATTGACTCAAGATGGGTTCTAAAAACAAAAGTTGGATTGAATAATGAAAACTCGACTTGTGATAAGGGGTTTCAAATATCAAAACCATTATAAATTAATGGAAACATATGCACCTGTTTCTCGGCTACCTCTGATTAGATCAGTGCTAGCAATCATAAATAAGTTTGATCTCGAAGTAAGACAGCTTGATGTTAAGACAGCTTTTCTCAATGGAACAATCGACAGTGAAATATACATGGAACTACCTGAGGGTATTGATGTTTCTCCTGAAATCAGACGAAATAAAGTCTGTAAAATTCATCGTGCTTTGTACGGTTTGAAAATAAGTCCGAAAAGATGGTATGAAAAATTTACAGAAGTTGTAATAAAACTAGGTTTAGAGTCTCATGATTCAGAGCCCTGTCTCTTTACTTGGCGCAACAATGAAAAATATCTGATAATGTTGCTATATGTTGATGACTTACCGATAGCCAGTAATGACACACAAAAGCTTGATGAAATTACGTCAAAACTTAAGTTGGAATTCGAAATGTCTGGTATGGGAGAGCCCAAGAGTTTCCTTGGCATCGAAATAAATCGAGACAGGCGAAATCAAACGATTGCTCTGACCCTAGAAAATTACATTGACAAAATGCTGAAACGTTTTGGATATAGTGAAATCACTCCCACTGATGAGGAGTGGAAAATGATGAAACGAGTTTGCAGATACTTGAAACACACCAGAAGTCTGGGTCTTAAGTTTGAAGGAAAGCTTGATAATTTACAAGGTTTTTCAGATGCCAGTTTTGTTGACTGTAAAGGCTCGATTACAACAAGCGGTTTTGTAATCAAACTCTATGGTGACACAGTATCGTGGAAAACCCATAGACAGAAATTCGTAGCCTTATCGACCTGTCAAGCTGAATATGTAGCAATGAGCGAGGCTAGTCAGGAGATGGTATCTCTACAAAACTCGTTAAGCTTGATTCTGAAAAACTCCTTTTATGCCAATGACTCTTTGGTGCGATAATAAAGCTGCTGAGGCTAGTACTCAAGTAAGCAGTACAAATAAACTCAGACATATGACCGTAGTTAGAGAACACTTTGTTCAAGAGTGCGTAGCCAGAAATCTAATCAAAGTCAGTTAAATTACATCAAAAGATCAAATAGCAGATATATTCACAAAGGCGTTGCCTTTTGAATTACATGCTAAACTAACTAAATTGCTTTTAAACTATTATTTAAAATATTAACATTTGTTTGCTTCTTTCAGACGCTAAAACGTAAAGCTGGACGACGTCATTGAAAATGAGCAGAATTCCAACGACTGTGGAGAAAACACGCTGGGACTATGCTTCCCACTCTCCCCGTCCAACTGAGGCCAGCGTCGACGTCGCGGCTGCGGCGGCGACGCTCACTTCTCTGTGTGCTCTCATGCGAGAAAGACGCGTTCGCGATTCAATTGTTTTACATAGTTCCTTTGTTCATAAGGTCGATTTATTGTTCATTACTTGTGTGAAGTAAGCTCGAGGGTAAGCTTCACTAAATAAAGTGTTTTATAGGAAAATTAGTGTTATTTATTTTCCAAGTCACGCCAGGCCTAATAAAAGCTCAACATTATCTCATGGCCGTCTATCGTTAGGGGGATCGTCTCCATTTTCTTCCTGCTAGATATCAAGATCACCTCTGTCTTGTGTCCAGCAAGTTCAAGTCCCGCTTCTCTCAGCTACCTCTGGATGGTGGTTATTGCTTCATTAGTAATTTCGGCGATGTCTTCTTTTTCCTTCCCTACTACTACACGAGCTATGTCGTCTGCGAATCCTACGACCATAGCCTCCCGTGGGAGTTGTGATCTCAGCACTCCGTCGTACATTATGTTCCACAGTGGCGGGCGCAGTACTGATCCCTGTGGAACACATCCCGTGACCTTTTAACTTTCAGTGCCGCATTCCGTTTCGTACAGTAGGATTCTGTCCTTCAGGTAGTCGGCCATCATCCTCCTTATGTAGGTGGGCACCTTTAGCTTTTTAAGCGCTTCATGGATCTTCATCCAATTTGCAGTCTTGAATGCATTTTTGACATCCAAAGTAATGACTGCACAGTACTTCTTTGTTCCACCTTTTCACCGCTTTCCACTGATGGCTGATTGGGCTGTGTTTACTACTAGGCCGATCGCGTCCAGAGTAGATCGGCACTTCCGAAAGCCATACTGGTGCTCGGCAAGCCCCCTGGTCTCTTCAATTATACACTCCATCCTGTTGCTGATCATGTGCTCCAATATTTTCCCTGTGTGTCCATCATACATAATGGTCTGTACGATGTCTCCCCTTCGGGCGATTTGTGACCCTTAGGTAACAGCAGGATTCGCTGCTTTTTCCAGTTTGTCGAAAATATCCCTTCTTTGAGGCATGCATTGTAGAGGTTAACAAATTCTTCAGGTTTAGCCTCGATGGCATGCTTCAGCGCTATATTTGGTATGCCGTCAGGGCCTGAAGCCTTCGTGTTTCCTACCCTCTTGCATGCTGCGAGTAGTTCCTCAACTGTAATTGGAGGTACATCTTCTTCCCGAACTTCCTCTGCTATAAAATAAGGTGTGCCCAGCTGACTTGGAAAAAGTGCTGTTACTACCCTCTTTAGCGCCTCTGGGCACTTCAGTGTGGGCGTATAGCTTCCTTTGAGTATCCTCATAACTGTCTTGTAGGGCCTGCCCCATGGATCCTTATTAATCTCTTCTAGCAACTCCTTATGACATCTCTGCTTGCTTTCGCTGATGTACTTCTTGAGGGTGCACTTCGCTTCTTTCATTCTTCTGCTGCATTCTTCTACAGCTTCGCTTCCAATACCGGTTCGGTAAAACTTTTTCCTTACCATGTAGTCCTTTCCTCTGCAGAGAATGCAGCTGAGCTGGCTTGTGCAGCTTTTCGCTACATGCCCCACTGAGCCGCATTTGTAGCAGCAGCTTCTGGCATGCAGCTCTATGCAGTTTGTAGCAGTATGGCCGAAGCCCAGGCATTTATAGCAACTAAGCGGGCGGGTATCTAGCTTTATTGCTCTTATTAGGCAGATGACCCACCCTATATTTATCTTCTCACGCTTGATAAACTTCTGAGTTTTTTCTGTGCCTCGATTACGGACGCGATTATAAGACATTTTTATACGCGTTCTACGGAGTGAGTGTGAGATTTTGTAAAATACTAAACGCGTATAAAGTTATAGCTTTTTGAAATTAAAAA
The DNA here is from genome assembly GCA_024372645.1 of Trichomalopsis sarcophagae. NCBI lineage: Eukaryota > Metazoa > Arthropoda > Insecta > Hymenoptera > Pteromalidae > Trichomalopsis > Trichomalopsis sarcophagae. Next base: position 4,792 of record QLSS01000548.1, on the reverse strand, counting down.
TTTCAATAAAATATAAAAAAATACAAAAATTTGGGCTTTAACAAGCTATAACTTTATACGCGTTTAGTATTTTACAAAATTTCATACTCACTCCGTAGAGAGATGTCTAATGAACAGAATAAGCCTTGGTTTGGGACAATTCATTGATCCGTTTAGTCTGAATCATGCGGTACTCAAAAAAATAGTATGTTTTACACTGCAGCAGTTTTTAAGAGAATATATCTTTTGAGACATATATAAAAAATTATTTCTACAGTTTTCTACATTAGAATATTAAATTAAATAATTACTTTACAATTTGGCATAAAAAATCAATTAGTTTAACAAAAATCAGAACATTAATTAATTATTTTAAGGTAGTTAGGTGCCCTTAAATCAAGCAAATTTGAGCAGCGTACGAATATATTCGTGCGGCGTATACGAATATTTCAAGCGCGATTCACACGAGAGGTTTACGAATAACAATCGGAGATTTTTATTGTCAAGCTGAGAACGAATATCTACCAATATTATCACACGACGTAGAATTAAACGATTCGGAGCAGTAAAACTCAAAGCTGACACTAGTATCGCATGCTCTCCGAATCGAATAATTTTCGATTTTTTTCGAATAATCGAGAATTGTGAAGCACTCTCGTTAGGATAGAGAGTAGCATAATTATTTTTTCGTGACGTCTCGTGCAAAAACAAAGCGTGTATGCGAAAGTGTAAGCTGTTTAATTAATAACAATTAGACATCTAAAGGCAGCAAAGCGGCAACACAAACGTGTGTAGCCGAAAGGTATAGTCCACGCACGCTATAGTGGAACGAAACGGACAGTGACACGAGTGTGTAAAAGCGAGTGAGAGCGCTTACGGCGCTACATAGATGCAATTCTACAAGAACACGACGGGCGCGAGGTATATAGCCACGTCCACGAGAAGACGCGGAACAGTATACCCCCAGTTTTAAGCCAAGAAGACCACAAGAATTTTCAAGAGGACATCACACTCGATTCGTAGCTCAAGATATACGTGCAATTCTGCAAAAAAAAATTTTCGTCTTTTTTTCGGGAGTTTTCGGGAGTGTCAGTGTGTATAAGCCTGTAGCACAGACTGTGCGTTGCAAGAGCACAGCGATGCTACAAGTGCGCGCGCCAGAAGCAATTCGTGCCTATCTGGCGTAATAAAATTTTTTTTTATAGATTTTGCTTCGATTATACGAATTAGATTTTTCGTTTTATTCGATATCGCATAATAATCTACTTCACAGCGACGCGCTTAGGTGTGCAGATGTGCAAGTAGACAGGTTGTATTGTTGCAGCTTGCGTTGTATCAGCAAAAATACAATCTAGGGGCTATCTGGAGTGAGTGAGTAGAATAGGGTGCGACCACGTCGTTGTTGCGAAACCGCATAAACGTCGTTTAGACGCAGAAGATGGTGAAACATGGCGAAGAAAGTAGAGAAGGTCGTCGAGAATTGGTGCTTGGGCATCGACGAAGAAGAGATGGACGATACCCTCGAAAGTATGCAGTTAAAGCTAGACGGCAAGCGATTAGATTGCTTTACTACACGAGTAAAAAGAGAAGAACTGCGTAAGTCATTCTTCGACGCAATGGCTAAACAAGTATCGACTAGCTCGATTCATATGGGCGATTATGACGCCAAACAGCCACACCCTCTAAAGCTGTTACAACAGGAGATCGAGGCCAATGAAGTCGTGGTGACGCCGGCGATCAAGATGAACTACGGTCAACTGGCGCAAGGATTAGGCCAACTGACAGGGCCTAATCTACAACTGCTAAACGCGGTGACAATGCGAGACGCGTTCGCAGAAATGCCAGTCACTGAGAGAGTGAACAGGCACAAACGCCAATATCGACGCCGGAAGAGCAAGCCAGGTCAACGGCGCAGGAGGCGCAAAGTCGAGACCAGAATAGAATCGGCACGACAGAGGTGCCGACAGGTTATCTGGTGAAGACAGTAACTACGACAACGACGACAACGACGAAAACGACAACGCCGATAACTACGGCGGGCGAAGGCAAAAGCGAATACGTCTTCAAAAACGAAAATTTCTGCAGTGTAAAGGTCACCCCACCACGCGCAGTCGTAATAAACCCTGCAACCAAGAAGAGAGGCCGGCCAAGGAAAGAGGTGTACACGGCTAGGCGTGCGAGACCTACGCCAGAGACTCCTAGAGTGGAGGTCAACACGGAGAAGAGGAGGCCTGATCGTCCAAAGGGTTTGCGCAACTGCGGGCATTCAACGACACCTACTAACCCGTCGATGTCATCGCGAAAAACGCGCGCACAAAGGGCTACAGACCTGAGCTAAAGATTTGTGTCTGCTTAGGTTTGAATCCCGAGAGCTGCGGACGGTCTTCGAGATAGTTATGGCCGCGTTGGCCGAGGAAGACGAGCGGTCTCAGGTGGTAATCCATGAGGTATGCGAAGGGGAAGACCCTTGGAGCGCCTTTCATACCGACGACGAGGTGGAGAAATATATTTCGCTTCCTAAGAAGAAGACGTCGAAGAGGGGGCGTTGGTGGTGTGTCGTCTCGAGTTACCTGCGCTGGATGTTGGCAAGAGCGAAACGACCGCAACGGGTCTACGCCGCCCGCATGCGTGATATCAATGATTTATTAATAGCGTGATAAATTGATTCCTGAGCTCAATCTGCTCTGACCTCTAGAACCAGTAACATCGGTGAATTCTATTATTTTAATTAATAACATCGCTAAAAGCGAAACGCTTTGATTTTCACATAAGGCACTCGCCGATATTTAAAGGTTCGACGATGAATACACACAAACACATGCACATACATACACACACGCGGGCGCGCATTCATACACACGCATACATGCAGATATTCAAATATTATTGATAAACTGTAATAAGATAAGACTTGACAATGAAAGAAGACGGGTACGTTTGAACGTACTTACTCTAAAATATTCTACCACTAGGTGTGCCACTTTTGCTTGGACGCCCGAATATTTATGTAGTTTATGATTCGGATCGTTTGTTCAATTTTAAAATTAAAGTTTACACTCTATATTTAATTAGTACTTTAGTTTTTAGTTAGTTTTGACTTTTCAATTTTAAATTGTGAATTGTATTTCATATATTATTGGTGCATACTAATATTGTTGAACAGTTATTATTTTTTTCTTATTATTAGTGATATATGTGCAAGTATGATTACAATTTATTAAATTGCACAAGTGTTCCATGTACGCGTATCCTGCTTTCATTAAAGTACTTCAATGGAATTATTAGATAAGTAATTTATTTATTATATTTATTATATAATTTATTATAAATTAAAACAAAAATTATTGCTTAAAACTTTTTCTATTAAGACTTTACTTTGTGGAATTTATTTTATTGTTGCAGGATCTTCAATGTTTGTAATGTTTCTAGCAGATGAATTTTTCTACAAGTCTCTTGACTGATAAAGTTGTAACGCCCCGTACAAGCTCCGCTTTAAAAAATTAACAATATAAAAAAAAAACTAAAATTTTTCATAAATACATTTCTAGATTTTACGCGAGTATGGCGCTTCTCCACTATCGGCTAGATCCGCGCTACAGCTGACAGCGCAACTACAGCAGCGCCACGAGTCAGCAAGCGGCGCAAGAATAGGAACATCGGCGCAAGATATGTGTATATATGTATATAGCGAGCGGCGAGCGCAGCGGCGCAAGGAAGGAGAAGCGGCGCAGCGTGCGCACATTATAATCAATTGTATGAATCGATTTTGTATATAGGTGTGAATGTAAGTGTAAATGTATGAATGTGAGAGTAATTTAGGCAGCTCGATCCCCGCTCTCTCCCAGGCCTATATAAGGACCTGCACGGCCAGTCTGAGGGCATTAGCTCCAGCGCAATTTAGGCGCCTAACTTATCCCTGGAGTACAAAAAGTTAGAATATTTTCAAATAATTCTATACTTATAAAATTTCAAGATAGGCAACGATATCGCATAATAACGCGTATCCGTCCTATACTTGTAAAAATTTCAATTCATGTCACAACTAACTTAGAACAATTTCATTACCGAATATATATCTATAAAAATTTTTGTCAGAATCAAAACGGATTTACTTATTTGATTTATGTGATATTATAGAATATATGCAATATTTATGCAATATTCTATAACATATTTATTTGAATATATTTACTTTTGGTTATAAAAAACAAAAATCTTTTTATTTGCAAATGAATCCTCACTACCTGATATCCCGGACCTGAACTACTATAATTAAAAATCATTATAAAAAAATAATAAATTAAACTCATTTAGAATCTGTCGTCAAAATTATGACACAGATTAAGTAAATGTTCACTGCTTTATTATAGAATAAGATTAATATATCTTATATTCCAGGACCCAGAAAAGTCGTGACGTATAAAGTGAAATTTATTGCAATAAAAAAATAAAATCAACCTATTAAACACACACAAAGATATTGCAATTTATGCAATACAAACAACTCTGATTCACACAAACAAACAGACTTGCAACCATTTTACGCAGTCATAATTGAACACAAAATGGCGGACGCGAGCATATTCTCAAGCACGCTTAGAAAGTGCGGTGTAGTCACTCGAAGCGCTGCTGCGGAATTATTAAAAGCACAATTAAATGATACGCTCAACGCGGTTCTTACTACGGATAGGTGCTTTCACAGTGAGGGTCGTGGCTCGAGAAAAAACCTAAACACGGTATCATATTTTGCATTACATTATCAGTATTGAAAAGTACGATGCCATTTTGAGAGAACCGAATGACTGCTGAGGGG
>QLSS01000547.1:9495-55253 GCA_024372645.1 Trichomalopsis sarcophagae | reverse complement strand
TATATATATATATTGGTCATTCCTATAAAATTCGTCAAATCGGGGCCGGGGGGGGGGGGGTCGTCCAATCAGCCCGCCGATTTTGTATGTTAAAGTACACTAGAAATAACGGCTATTTCTAAAATTTTAGCCCTCTAGGTGCCCCCTAGCTACCGCGATAAATTATTAAATTTTCGAAAATCGTGAAAAAATGGCTATTTTAAACATTTGCACAGGGTTACCTAATCAATATTTTTAAGCCAAAAAATAGGGATCTTCTCGTTATAACGTCAGCTTTTTAACAAAAAAAGTCCGAGAACCTCAGACTTAAAGGGGCCTTTTCTGTAGGGCAAAACGTAAACACTCATTTTTTGCACTTTTTGCGTATCTTCGATCGCATGCCACTTTTTTGTTTTATAGTCGATTTGAGCTCTCAAAGGCTGAAAATCTTCGTCTTAGAAAAATCTTTAATTTCCCTTTTGAAAATCTCAAAGTTATCATTCCAATAAAAAGTTATAGACCATGGAAGACAGCCTAGTTTTCCAAAATCGCCATATTGGCACCCCTATATCTCAGATCTATCTGCCCCAATCTAGCTCAAATTTTCAGGAAAGACAGTCCAAATATAGTAGAAAAAGATGTAATTATTTTGGTTTTGTTTATTTGGGTTTTAACACATCTACGAAGTCCTCGAATTTGGGGGCCTTATTTAACCATATTTCGCGTTATAGGGCGGACGGTCGCGCAGTACTGGCATACTTTAATTTTGAGGCTTTCTGAGCAAAAAAATTTCTTAAAGTTTTCGTCTCAGAAAGGCCTTCAATTCCTTTTTCGGTGAGCTCATTCTCACTGGTCGAAGCCAAAGTTACAGCCCTTACAAGACAGCCTAGTTTTCCGATATCGCAACGTTTTCACCCTGGTATCTCAAGACTTTCTGCCCCAGTTAAGTTGCAAAAAATGAATGTTTACGTTTTGCCCCACAGAAAAGGCCCCTTTAAGTCTGAGGTTCTCGAACTTTTTTTGCTAGAAAGCTGACGTTATAACGAGAAGATCCCTATTATCTGGCTTAAAAATATTGATTAGGTAACCCTGTGCAAATGTTTGAAAATAGCCATTTTTTCACGATTTTCGAAAATTCAATAATTTATCACGGGAGCTAGGGGGCACCTAGAGGGCTAAAATTTTATAAATAGCAGTTTTTTCTAATGTACTTTAACATACAAAATCGGCGGGCTGATTTGGCGACCCCCCCCCCCCCCCCCTACACCGATTTGACGAAATTTATAGGAATGACTCATATATATATTGAAACGCTAGGGTTTACCAAGTGTATCCCAGCGTTCTTAATTCTAGTTTCGCGCTCCGTCACACCCCAATGCATATACGGCGGCGGGCCGCCTCGGCCCAGGGCGCCAGGCATCGAGATGCCGAGGATCCCGCGATCCCCTTTCCGTGTGGGCACCACCGTGTGTTGGGGTCTGTCGGCGTGAGAGTTGAGCTCGGCTAGCTCAAGGAATGGGTATAGTAACGAACAGGGTCGTGGGTTATAAAACTCATTAAGGCTTGCTGTTGATATGATATGTCGTATTTATTTTTCATTTACTCTTTTAACAACCACGGCAACCTGCCGAGAACCTGCGGCCTTTACAATCCAGAGGTGCTACGATGAATTAATTAACTATTATGCGGTGCGCCACACCGCCATGACCGCGTTCGTCGAGATACATTGTGTCACACTAACCGTGTCCCGTCGCGTTCACCCGGGGCACATCCGCACTAATTAGTTCGCACGCTAATACTATTTTACTTACTTGCTACGATAACGGAAGCGAAGGCGAGCTGCAATGGCGCACGGGTATGGTTGTTCCGGGGCCGATCGAGTTTAGGAGAGTAGCGTAGGCGTCCTATCGGTAGAAGAGAACGAGCTCTCCTCACGCAGCAACACATGGTCGCGGGGCCAGCGCTGCGCGCGCTCCCCATGCGAACTACTCCTCCCTCTCCGCGCCTATTCATGGCTCGACTTACTTGCTACGATACCTGCCGCGTAGCGCGGTCGTCGGTGCCTCTCTATTGCGCGGCGCAAATTTTCGCTTGTAACGTGTAGTAGAACTACAACGTTACAACTCGATTCTTCCTGGGGTGACAGGGTTGCGCTGTAGTTGGACCCTTTGCTTGATGGTGGCCGCCTGGTTGGTGGGCGGTTTACGTCGTCCGGTGGTAATGGCTTCCTCGCTGGCCCTAGTTCGCTTGAACTTACTCCGCAAGCTTGTTGAGTGAGAAGGTAATACGGGGTGATGGATTAAGAAATAATGTTCAACATAAAGGCGTTTAGATTGGTTGGTTATGTTCTTTTTTCCGATAGCGCAGTTAAGGCAAAAAAAAAATGAGAACGGTGACAATTTTATGTGTTGTGAGGTATGGTGGTAGCTGAGGTGATTCGTGTGGGTGTGTGTAGCGGTAGCTGAAGGCGGTAACATGTGTGGGTGTCGGGTCGTTGCTGAAATTACAGGTGTGACGAGAGCGGAGGTGTGTGATGAGGTGCGTAAGAGTTGGCGAGAGCATGCGGTAAGTCAAGGTCGGTAGCCAAGTAAGAGTCTCGTCAGTCGTCGTGTCATGTCGGTCTTATCGCCGAGGGTGCAGTTGGTCCCGAGGGATGTTGGTGCCCCGGGAGGGGATGTATGGGCCCTGGGCTCGCCAAGCCTCGCCGTGGACGGGGCAGTCACGAATGGTGTCGTTGCCCAGGCCACACCGGTAGCAGTAGCGGTAGTTGTGGCGTTGACGGTCGGGGCAGCGTGGAGCTCGATGGTTGGAGCTTCCGCAGGCCCAGCATCCTGGTCGAGGGGCGTTCACGAAGACCTGCCTGCCGTCGATGACCTGCCATCCCGTGAAATCCTCAGAACGCCGGTGTGATGTCGGTGGCGTTGGCCCTGTTGTTGGTCCGGGGGTCGGAGCCGAGGGTGTGACATCCTGGTGGTGTTCGGCCTGGCTGCTGGGTCGACCCGCCTCCTCCTCATCTTGAGCATCCGTCAGTTGGGTCGTGTGCGTCTCCGTGTCGGTTGTACTCGTCGTTATCGACTGCGTCCCTTTCTCGTCGGTATCTAGGGGTTCGGTCTGAGTCGTCGTGTCTGTCGTCATTCGTTCCGTCCAGGTCTCGACGTCGACAAATGGTCGGAGTGGCTGCACCGAGAAGTGCTGTCGAGAGCGAGAGGCCACCACTACGGGTATGTCCACTTTACCCATGCAGGGTAGGGTGGACCCTGCTGCCTTGCTAGGTCGGCTGCACACCACCTCGACAATCCTGTTCAGCGTTTCCTGAACCGCGTCTCGGATCGGAGGGTTGTCACAGAGGAAGGCCTCGATCTTCTTTACGTGCTCGTCGAGGGGCTCGTAGGCCCACAGTGTCTCGTACTCCGGGTCCTCCGCGTCATCTGTCCATTGTCCGTTGCGTGGTCTCGTGTGGGGTCGGCGAAAAGGAGGTTCGTCGTCCGAGCGAGGTCTCGTGCGTGGTCGACGGATGGGTGGCTCGTCGTCCGAGGACTCCCTATCCCAATCCATCGATTGGGATTCCCCCTTCTCCCTAGGGGGGCGGGGTGGTGACGAAGGGTGGACCTCAGGCGCAGGTGGCGATTGGGGCGCCTCTGTGGTGAGTGGTGCCTCAGTGCTCGACGGTGCTGCACCCTCGTCGTCGCTGCTGATCAGCACGTAATCCCCTTCGACGTCCACGTCGAAGGGGATCACCCCTTCTGGGTGTCCTCGTCTGCCGAGGATGGTCGAGACATGGCTGTCTCGTGGTTTGTCGCGGTCGTGTGAGCGTGCGTATGTGTCGGTAGCATTTACGGTTGTGTGTTTCGTGCGGTAGCTAGTTTTGGTACGTGTTTGTGTGTGAGTGGGGGTGAGTATGGCTGGTGTGTATGAGAAAAAAAACTTGAGTAAATGGGCGATAGCGTGCTTGAAGCGGAGATTCTGGCGATAGCGTGGGTGATGTGCAAGCCTGGAAGAATGGTGTAGCGTTAGCGGGGAATGCTGGAGAAGATTGAGGTCAGTGCGTCTGTTCAGAGTGTATTGTCTATCTGTCTTGATGGATTGTAGCGTTTGAGGTCGGTAATATGGATGCGCGGTAATACTTTACCGTCTCCCCTGACTAATTCGTAAATTAGTGGTGATATAACTTTCGTAACTGTGAACGGAACTTTGAACTTATTTACAAGCTTTGCTGTTACATTTTTAGCTGCGCTAGATAAAACCCGATTTTTCACCCATACTTTCTCACCCGCTACAAATGTTATTGCGCGGTGCTTTTTGTCGTAGTGTTGGGCCTGTTGGTCATATGCTGTCTCCATGTTGTACACGACCCAGTCGTGTATTGCTGTTAGTCGTCGCATGCGTGCAACCCAGGTTGCCTCGTCTGTTTTGTCTATGTCCGGTATTGCTTCTAGTTCTTTGTACAAGCTAAGTACGGGTAATGGTTCGCGGCCAAAGTTGAGGAAGGCTGGTGTTACCTCTGTGGAGGCGTGTTTGGCCGTGTTGTATGCGAAACGAAAGTCGAGCAGGTTGGGTGCTTATCCCAATCTCTATGGTCCTGACCAATAAATGCACATATCATAGTTTTTAATACTCTATTGAACCTTTCGACTGGGTTTGCTTGCGGCCTGCAGGGAGGTGTATTCGAGTGGTAGATTTTAAGTTCGGTAGGTCTAAAAGCGCATCTTTAATGTTCTTTCCGGTAGCTTTTCTCAACGCTCTTATTTCGACCCATTTTGTAAAAAGATCTTGAATTACGAGTACGTATGCCATGCCAGATTTACTCGTTGGAAAATGTCCCGTTATGTCCGCCGCGACTATTACCCAGGGGTGCTCGACTACTCTTTGGCCTAGGTGCCCTGGGACTAACCTCTGCTCTACTTTCGTGCGTTGGCATACGTCGCACCCTCTGATGTAATACGTTACGTCCTTAAACATTCCAGGCCAAAAGTAATCTTGCGATAAACGCGCGTAAGACTTTTTGATTCCCAAGTGTCCCGCTTGGGTAGTCTCGTGGGCTTCAAAGAGTGCTTTTTCCCGTTCTATCGTTTTGAGGACTAGTTTCCATTCCGAGCCATCGTTAGTTATCGCGTCTAGTACTGGATTTTCGACTCTGTGATATAACCGTTCGTTAATAATTTTCCAGTCTGAGAATTTTCTCGGATTATTTTTTACGTCCTCGGTACGTTTATCATACCAGTCTACGGGGGTATCAGAAATAGAAGCTAGTGTTTTCGTTGTACTTTCAAACATTCGCGACAGTGCATCGGGCACTTGATGTAGGGCTCCCTTTCTATGTATTACCGTAATGTCCTGTTCCAGTAATAGCATTGCCCACCTTCCTAATCTACCTTGAGGGTTTTTGAGGTTTTGCAACCACAATAGACTGCTGTGATCCGTGATGGCTCATACGACCACTAGGCATTCTAATTCTGTAGTTGTGTAGTTTTTCTCCGGACTTGAGAGGGCTCTACTTGCGTACGCGATCACGTGTTCCGTATCATTGATCGTTTGGGTCAAAACTGCTCCCAGTCCTACCATGCTCGCGTCTGTGTGGATTGCAAACGGTTTTTCAAAATCTGGTCTAATCAGGATAGCGTCTGAGGTTAATAATTCTTTCAAGGTGTCAAATGCTTTGGATTGTGCGGGGCCCCATTCCCATGTTTGTTTCTTGTGGAGTTGTCGAGTAATTGGTTCAATTATTGTCGCGAAGTCTTTGATGAATCGACGGTACCAGGATGCCATCACGATAAAGCGTCTAACTTGGCGCAGTGTTTACGGTGGAGGGTGATTTTTAATGGGTGCTACTTTTTCGGTATCTATTTTTAACCCTTCCTCGTTGATAACAAAACCCAAGTATCTCACTGACGCGCAGCAGAATTCGCATTTATCCCTGTTTAGTGTTAAGTTCGCTCCCTTGAGCTTATCGAGAACGATTTTTAAATAGCGGAGATGATCGTCAAAGTTTTCTGTAACTATTAATATGTCATCCAAGTAATAGAATACGCGCGGTTGTAGGCCCGGGCCTAATATTTTATCTTGCAATCTTTGAAATGTACTTGTGGTACAATGAAAGCTGTTATTTCCCTGCTCTTTTCCTCCAATAAGATTTGAAAGTTTGCTTGTTTAAGGTCTATGGTCGAAATATAGCGCGCTCGCCTTAGATTATCTAAGATTGCGTCCATCAGTGGAAGTGGATAAGCGTCTTTCTTAGAAACTTGATTTACTTTACGTAAGTCGAGGCAGAATCGATATGTACCGTTGCTTTTCTTTACCATTACTACAGGTGATGCCCAATCGCTGTGTGAAGGCTCGATGATGTCCTGACTTAGCATTTCGTCCACTTCCGCATGAAGTGCTTGTTCTTTAACTTTCGAAACCGGATAGCTACGTTGTCTAATTGGAGAGTGTCCGTTTACGTCGATTTTATGCTGTAGTACCGTTGTCAGTCCTAGTTTTCCCGTGTCAGGTGGTAGCTCGCGTCTAATAAAATCACTGAGCCTTTTCTCTTGATCGCGGTCTAGGTCTCTTAGTCCGCACGCCCGAGAATCGGTTTTCGTCACTGCGGTTGTCGTGGGATGGTTGAATGTAAAGTTTTCCTGTCTGTTACTACGGAAATTCCACGTGCATGTCGAGAAGTCTATGTTTATTTCGAAAATTTCGAGAGCTTCGATACTAAGTATCAAGTCATAGTCCAGTTTGTGAAGTACGCGTATCGTTAACTTTTTCGTTACTCTCTTGATTTTAATTGATAATTTGATCCCGCCTTTAATGGGTTCTACCACACCCACAGCTGTAGTTACATTCCCGCGTATACTATTAATTAATTTTATGCCATAGGCCATTGCGCTATGATAAAGTTCTTTTCCGATAAGTGTGCTTGAAGCGCCCGAATCTACGAGAGCCAGTATTTTCGATTCAAGCGCAATGACTTTTAAGTATAGCAGATTGTGTCTCTTCTTTAGCGGTAGTACGTAAAGCGTCTCGTTTTCCGTTTCTGTGTCATTATCTGCGATATATATTATATCCGAAAAGTATTCTTTGAATGTTAAACTTTCTAGTGCGAGAATCGAATCAGTCAGTTTTGGATCAATTATCGGTACGATAGCTTCGTCGAGTTCGTCTTCCCTGTGTGTTGATTTATTAATCGATACTTTAGGGGAGGTTAGACTATTAACGTCGGTCGCTCCCGCCTGGGCGACCTCACTTTCCGTTTCCCGAGCAATCCGGACAGTCTTTTTGGATCACACCTAATCTACCGCAAAGCATAGCAAAATATGTTTTTGGAGTTTTTCTACGGTTCCCCGTTCTCCGCATCTACGACAGAACACCCTCCGTGGACCATTGCACTCGCGTAAGAAGTGTCCCGATTCTCCGCAGTTATGACATCTGTCTGAGCGTACGCCATTTTGATCGGATCTGAGTCGCGAATTTCCTTGGGTGACTGTCTCACGCCTACATAAAATAATGATCGGTAGTGAATCACCATATTTAATTTTCCGGTAGCTGTGGATTAAGTAGGCAATTATAGTCGGTAGTATTTTAAGGTACAGCTTGGTTATGTAATTTCTCGGTAGCTTGCGGTAGTTGTATATTATGAGAACGAGTTAAAGTGTATCCAACTATATTCTCCCTTTTTAGCTGTATTTTTAATTATTAGTGTTGAATAAAGGTTTTCGTTGAGGTCGCGATTGTTCTTAAGGGGAGAAAGGAAAGAATATTAAGAGCTCGATAGTTCGCATACAACACTATTGGCATCGAATGATCGAAAAAGAAAAAAGGAAAAACCTTCACGCCCCCTGGGGGAACATTATTAACACCAAAAAAAAATTTGCATTTGGTTCACACGCATGAGTGTGGAAGGTACTTACGGGAAGCCTCCTGGATATCACCAGCCTCCTCAATTTCCGCTTACCTTAATGTCGAGTCGTCGATATTACACGCAGTTTATATATTTTTATACAACACTAGGTCGGAAGGTGGTTGATTCACTTAAACTCTAACGGTGCTCTTTCGTCCGAACGCTCGCGCTGATTCTACAAGTATGCAATTATGTGCTGTGCCTGCGGAGTGATTAGTGTTTCGAAGTCGACCGGTCGGGATCTGAGATCGAAGTGAGCGCTTAGCTGTTGGCGTCAACGCGCGAGAGCGCCTCTATCGCCGTGTGGCCCGCTTGTGCGTCCTTGTCGCCGACCTTGTCGGTTTGTTTGCCTCTGTTGGTGTGTCGGGCGAGTCTTGTTCTGTTTTCGTTCCCGATTGTTTATTCGAAACTACTTGGTTAATATACCGCACGTCCACGCACAAGCGATAGCTGTTATTATTCGCGAGGGCTGATTGTATGTTCAACGGCTTGACCATATTTGTGATTTTTGCGAAGGCACGTGAGCTTAGAGGTTGCGAGCGTGAGCTCTGTAACTGTTGCTAACTGGATCGCAAGTGAGAGCTATTGTCTTATTTGTCAGGAGTATCGTGTCGCTAGTGTCAACAATGTTCGGTATACGATAGCTGCGCGGCAATTTGCCCTTGTTATTGTACGTGTCGATTCGTCCGCTCGGTCCGTCTGTTTATAAGTGTATCGAGTCGGTATAGTTTGCTTGTAAGATCTTATGAATTATATCAGTTTAAACACATAACTTAAATCTACTTCTTACTTATCTAGCTACTACTATCTAATTTGAACTCACATTTACGTAATCTTTGACTTAATTGGCATACTCACTCGGAGTTCACAATTCTACTTAATACTCCAATTTGTACATCACAAAACAAGCCATGTACGACCATATCAGCCCGTAGCAGCCTACATGAGAATTATTTCACGAGCAAGTTGGGCGCCAGTTGAAACGCTAGGGTTTACCAAGTGTAGCCCAGCGTTCTTAATTCTAGTTTCGCGCGCCGTCACACCCCAATGCATATACGGCGGCGGGCCGCCTCGGCCCAGGGCGCCAGGCATCGAGATGCCGAGGATCCCGCGATCCCCTTTCCGTGTGAGCGCCACCGTGTGTTGGGGTCTGTCGGCGTGGGAGTTAAGCTCGGCTAGCTCAAGGAATGGGTATAGTAACGAACAGGGTCGTGGGTTATAAAACTCATTAAGGCTTGCTGTTGATATGATATGTCGTATTTATTCTTCATTTACTCTTTTAACAACCACGGCAACCTGCCGAGAACCTGCGGCCTTTACAATCCAGAGGTGCTACGATGAATTAATTAACTATTATGCGGTGCGCCACACCGCCGGTCGAGGTCATCGTGAGGAGGAGCTCACCGCCATGACCGCGTTCGTCGAGATACATTATGTCACACTAACCGTATCCCGTCGCGTTCACCCGGGGCACAGCCGCACTAATTAGTTCGCACGCTAATACTATTTTACTTACTTGCTACGATAACGGAAGCGAAGGCGAGCTGCAATGGCGCACGGGTATGGTTGTTCCGAGGCCGATCGAGTTTATTAGAGTAGCGTAGGCGTCCTATCGGTAGAAGAGAACGAGCTCTCCTCACGCAGCAACACATGGTCGCGGGGCCAGCGCTGCGCGCGCTCCCCATGCGAACTACTCCCCCCTCTCCGCGCCTATTCATGGCTCGACTTACTTGCTACGATACCTGGCACGTTGCGCGGTCATCGGTGCCTCTCTATTGCGCGGCGCAAATTTTCGCTTGTAACGTGTAGTAGAACTACAAAGTTACAAAATATATATATATATATATATATATATATATATATAAAACATAAAATTTACCTAAAATTCTGAGATACAATTTTCAAATAATAACACCTTATTTGAATATACATGTATTGAAACTAGTAGTTATAACTACTATTATAAAATGTTGGTTGCATTAAATAGATATATTTACACTCGGCAGTATAGTTAAATCTTATGAAACATTTTTGAAATCGTGCTTTTTGATTAATTAAAATTTTTCGGTCCGACAATCTAATTGAACCATTTACGTTCCACAAAAATTAATTATCATCAAAAATACATCTAATATTTAACAGTATATTTTATTATGATACATCGAATGATTGAATATCATTTTAAGCAATATGTAAATCGCTAGCAAAGCGAGCGTTCTTTGCTAGTTTATATATTGATTTGGTTTCTCCAATTTAACTATGCATTATTACTACGAGGAAGATAGCCCCAAGCATATATTGAACACACAGAAAAAAGCATAACCTCCTTTAGATGCTGCCCAGGGGTCAAAATAGCCCTCAGGTTGACGAAAGATCATCTACAAGGGTGAACATTGGGTAACCTGTAAATACACCGCGAAATACTCTTGACACCCAGGAGACGATGTCCGGGGGTCACAATAGCCCTTAGATCGACAAGAGATGAACATTAAATAAACTGAACGAATACTGCAAAATACCCTTGACACCCTATATACGATGTCCAGGTATCCAGATGACTCTGGTCAATGTGAAATCGTGTACCAGGAAGAAAGCCCCAAGCATATATTGAACACACAGAAAAAAACATAACTTGCTTTAGATGCTGCCCAGAGATCAAAATAGCCCCTACCTCAACCAGAGATCGTCTACGAGGGTGGACATTGGGTAAACTGTAACGTACGTGTCTGGATGACCCTCTGGTCGACGTGACATTATTCACGAGGAAGATGACACTAGGCATTTATCAGATATAATAAAAAAGCTGTGACTGTATGTCGCACATGAAAAAATAATAGATAATTAACTTCCCTGGCGAAAAAATCACGCGATTAATCGCGTGATATATCAGGTGTAAAATCACGTCAGAAAATCACTCGTAGAATTTGAATATTTGTTTATATTTATAATTCAAATAAATAAATCGAAAAAAATAGAAAAAAAATTTCCCTGACCAAGACTTGAAGATCATACGCATACAGCATATATTAATAATAATAATATAAACACTTTTGAAATTTCCATTATTTATCTTACAGTATCCATATAAACTATATAAAGTGATAAATATAAATATATTTTTGTGTATCATTAGATTAGATGTTTGAAACTTGCACAAATAGATCAGGTAGTAAGACATTGGATTGTCAAGTGGAGGACAGAGGTTCAAGTCTTGTTTAGGGAATTTTTTTTTCTATTCTATTGCGAATTATTTATGTGAATTATCAATACCATCAACTGTTTTATAATTATTATGATGGAAAATAAACAATTTATTTCAATGTAAACAAATATTTAAATTTACCGAGTGATTTATAACGTGATATATCACGTGAGAAATTAAGTGATTTATCGCGCGACTAATCATGTGCTAAATCACGTGATTTTTTCGCCAGGGTTAGATTATATGTAACGTTATTAATGAAATCTTTAAAAATGTTATTATATTCATAATATTAATAATTTTTAATGTACTTGCATTTAGTTTGTTGTTTGCATGACTTCTCTATCCATATTAATATATTAGTGCACCATCAAGGTTGAATCAAGGTTTCATCAAGGTACCATTAACCTTGATATCAATGTTAATATCAACCTTGATATTTTCAAGAGGGCTAACATGTACTGCGACGTTGTACGTCGCAGTCGCGCGAAGCAGACATTGTTTCGCGCGAAGACCTTCCCGACGAGCTAAAGTCGGAGAAGAAGCGTTCTACGACAAGGCGCGCCGCAGCACGGAGCGATTTGTTGTTGTTTGCGCGGCGAGAGAGAGAGAGAGAGTAGACGATCGGTCGGCGAGGCCCGTGTGTTCTCGGACGCGAGTTGCGTCCCGGGAATACTTGGAATTCGCTGGCCGATGTACGCGAAAGTGAGCCGTTGATTCGCGCGTGGTGCGAGACGAGCAGCCAATCAGCACGTCTCGCGGCTCGCGCAGCCAATTAGGTCGTTCTATCAGACGGGCCCGGCGGCCGACGGCGGCCGACGGCGGGACGCCGAGCGCGCGCGCGGCCGCGCGACTCGGCAGTTACGTCCCGAGCCTCGTCGACAATAGTCGACGTACGATCGCGCGCGACAGTGATAGTGAGAGTGAGAGAGCAAGAGAGCAACGGCCGCTACTGGACCACGACACCCCGGACGAGCCATTTCCCCGAGGCCAATATCCAGCGGGGCCAATCGAGGAAGGACGCGAGGACGAGGGCCAGGACAACCGTCATCTACCCCGAGGCAGAGGAAGAGAGAGAGAGAGAGAGAGAGAGGGAGAGAGAGAGGAAGCGAGGGAAGCCAGCATCCCCTGGGACAGCGAGGCTTCCGTCGGGAGGCGACTAGTGTTCGCCTCTCTAACACCAGGTAGAGTGCTCAAGTTCCTCGGGAACCTCTCGGTGCGAGCCACTAGGCCACCGAGAGAGTGAGTGAGAGAGAGAGAGAGATAACCGCGAGCGTGAGAGAGAGAGAGAGAGAGTGAGTGAGACGAGAGAACGGTGTGTGGTGCGGGCACACACCTCGACGTAACCACGCGAGGCGTTGTGCCAGCGTGCGAGAGAGAGAGAGAGAGAGAGACGGTCGCGAGTGTGTGAGAGAGAGAGTGAACGAGACGAGAGTGTGGTGTGCAGTGCGGGCGCACACCTCGACACCATCTACGCGAGGCGACAAGCCAGCGTACGCGAGAGTGAGAGAGAGAGAGAGAGAGAGAGAGAGAGAGAGAGAGAGAAACGCGAAACAGAGAGCGAGCGTGTGTGTGCGTGAGAGCCGGCGGGCATATCGCGCGACGCCAGAAGCTAGAGCTTCGCAGCGCGCGCGTTCGTGTGTGTGTGTGAGAGCCGGCGGGCATATTGCGCGACGCCAGAAGCGAGAGCTTCGAGGCGCGCGCACGTGTGTGTGTGTGTGAACGGACAGATATACGTCACGACGCCAGAAGCGAGAGCTTCAAGGCGTTCGAGCGTACCTAAAAAGTAGAGGTGAGACGCCGAGCCCTGCGTGGCTATCGTGCGCGGGCGGCTACGGCCACCGCGTTGTAGGGAATGGCTGGGCGAAATATAGGCGCAATAAACTATTAATTTGTGTATTATTATTTTCCCTTTTCCCAACGTTCTCCCAAACGTCAGCGATTGCCGTCGAAACCCGCGAATAAAATAAAATAATAATCCGCGCGTTGGAGTCGCGAGGAGTTGCGCATCGAGGTGCTGGGAGGCACCGCGTCGCAATTGGCATCCCTTGTGGGGACTCGCGATCGCTGAAGGGGAGAAGGGAAAATTTGTTCGGTTGAGCGAGTGTGAGTGAGATTACGATGCAGCGGACAAATTCGGGAGTAGGTTACGGTACTGCGGGGGTGAGCGGTACTGAAATGCATACAGCCGTAATGCAGCGGCTGATGTTAGAGTCGCGCGATTTGTGCGCGTTGAAATTAAGTGTTGGTCGACTGACAGAGAGCGAACTCGACGGAGAGCTCGATGCTAAAGGTTATAGTGTGCGAGGCTCTCTCGAGGTTCGTCGAGATCGACAAACGCTTTCGGAGGGGGAAATCGAGCGGCGGATTTTAGGTGAAATCTCCATGCGAAGGGGACAAAAGAGGAGAATGGCCAAGGAGAAGACGGTGAGGTTGGCTAGACCACGATCTAGCGAAAGCGAGATCGGAGGCGGCCAACCAACAGCCGACGAGGTAGGCTTGCGACGGGAGGCGATGCCGGTGACGACGACGTCATCGAGCATTGTAACCTCGCAAGCTAGTCAAGCGATAGTGACTACGTCGGCGGCGCTGTCAGGGCGGCCGATCGTCTCTACCGGATTCGGGAGCCTGCAGTCGCCGACTCCAGTACCTCGAGGCTACAGGTTCGAGAACCTCGTGCCACAGGGGGCTCCCGGCGCGTGGTCATATTTCTCTGCTCGGCTAGTGCAAGGCAGAGTTAGAGGTGATACTCGATATAGGAGGCAAGGAACAGGCTATTTCTTTCAAAGCCGCACCGTCGCTCGAACAACCAATGATCCTCGGGATGGATTTTTGTAAAAAGTTCGACTGCGACGTGCGGCTGGGAAGAGGCTTGTGGCGCACGGAAGAGGGCGAGTGGCGACCATTTGCTGACGCAGACAGCAAAGGGGAAGCTACAGTGTACGCTGAGTGTGCCGGCCTGTCGACTATCACAGAGGAGGAGCGTGCGGAGGTGAGAGAACTCGTGGAAGGGATTTTAAAAAACCAAGGCTCGTCGATAGGGCTCACGCATCTTACGGAGCACCATATCGAGCTGATGGACTTCACGCCGATTCGGCATAAGCCTCGGCGTGAATCTCCGGCAAAACAGCAAGCGGCGGTTGAAGAAGTGGAAAGATTATTCCTTGAAGGAATAATCGAGAGATCAGCAAGCGATTATACGAGCGCACCTGTCATGATCCGCAAGGCGGACGGAACATGGAGGTTTTGCGTTGATTATCGTGATTTAAATCGAGTCACTATTAAGGATGAGCATCCCATTCCTAATATGGACTCGATTACGGATAGGCTGCGCAGTGCTCGATATCTATCAAAAATCGACCTGAAGCAGTCCTATTATCAAATCCCGTTGTCACCAGAGAGTAGAAAGTATACGGCTTTTTCTGTGCCGGGCTCAGGCCTGTGGCAGTTTAAGCGTATGCCTTTCGGTCTGTGTAATGCGCCCAGGACCCAGCAGAGACTAACTGATGCTTTGTTTGGGCCTGCGTGCGAGCCCGCTGTGTTCGCCTACCTCGATGACCTGGTGATCGCCACGGAGACATTCGAAGAGCACCTAGAGTGGCTCGAGTTTGTCCTGAAGCGACTCACGGGCGCGGGGCTAGTCGTAAACGAGGAGAAGTGTGAATTCTGTTGTTCGCAGATTCGGTGGCTGGGTTTTTTACTGGACAAGGAGGGACTGCTTCCTGATCCCGAAAGGGTAGAGCCAGTGAAAAACTTTCCGGCTCCGAAAAACGTGAAACAGTTGAGACGATTTCTGGGCATGTTGGGCTGGTATTCGCGCTTTATTGAGCACGAATCCGAGCTAAAAGTCCCGCTCGTTCGACTGCTGCGAAAAGACCAGAAATGGGAATGGGGAGATGAGCAGCAGGAGGCTTTTGAAGCTCTCCGTCACGCGCTTACCGTGGCCCCTGTACTTGCTCGGCCTGATTTTACAAGGCCGTTCAAGGTGCAGTGTGATGCCAGTGGCGCGGCTATCGGGGCCGTCCTGACTCAAGATCATGACGATGGCGAGCACCCGATAGTATATATAAGTCGTGTACTGACTTCTGCGGAACGAAATTACACGACGACGGAGAAGGAGTGTTTGGCAGTGGTCTGGGCTATCAGAAAGCTGAGGCCGTACATTGAGGGGTACGACTTCAGCGTGATAACAGATCACAAAAGTTTGCAATGGCTGAGGAATCTGAAAGATCCCAGCGGTCGCCTAGCGAGATGGGCCATTGAATTGCAACAATGGAAGTTTGATGTGATTTATCGGAAAGGTGAATTAAATCACTTTCCGGATGCGCTATCTCGAAGCGACGAAAACGGCGAGGAAGCCGTTGCCGCTTTCGAGGAGGTACAAGACCCGGAATATTTGAAACTGCGAGAGCAAGTGGAAAAATTCCCGGAGAAGTACACAGGGTGGCGTATCGAGAACGGAGTGCTTTATCGTTGGCGCAAAGATGCTTTGCTGGACCCGATAACACACCGTGAGGAAGCGTGGAGAGTGGTAGTGCCAGAGGAGCAGAAGGAGAGAGTAATAAGAGATGCACACTGTCCGCCTTCGTCGGGTCACTTGGGAATAGAGAAAACCTATGACCGAGTGGCTCGAGAATATTATTGGCGAGGAGCCTATCACGACGTGTACAAGTTTGTACAGTCGTGCGAGGAGTGCCAAAAATATAAAACGGCACAGAGCGGAGCGAAAGGGCTCATGGGACGGCGAGTCGTCGAGAGGCCTTGGGCCATCGTCGCCGCGGATCTCATGGAGTTTCCTCCGAGTAAAAATCGATTCAAATATCTAGTCGTGTTTCAAGATTTGTTTACACGCTGGATTGAATTGAAGCCGTTGAGGAAGGCGGATGCGAAGTCAGTGGCCAGAGCGTTTGAGGAGTTGATTTTATTCAGGTGGGAAACTCCTGAATATTTTCTAACTGATAACGGCAAGGAGTTCGAAAACCAACACTTGAAAAAGGTGTTGGAAGTCTATGGTGTAAAGCACATCACCACTCCGCCATATCATCCTCAGGCAAATCCTGTCGAGCGTACGAATCGTACGCTTAAAACGATGATCGCGATGTATGTAAAAAACGATCATCGCGACTGGGATTTGCATCTCCACGAGTTTCGTCATGCCATTAACACGGCGACGCAAGCTTCCACTCTAGTCTCTCCTGCGTTTCTCAATTACGGACGACATCCTCGTCCGGCTTTGAGTTTACGACGGGAAATCGAGGAAGGAAAACTCGTGGAAAGAAGGGAGCCAGATGAGTGGGGAGAAAGAATGAGGAGATTGGATATGCTGCGAGATTTAGTAGGGAAATACACGAGCGCCGCGACCGAAAAGCAAGAACGCGTTTACAATAGGGGACGGAAAAACGCGCGATTTCAGGTAGGAGACGAGGTCATGCGAAAGACCCACGTTCTCTCCGATGCGGCCAAAAGTATGTCTAAGAAGCTAGCTCCGCACTGGGAAGGCCCGTATGAGTAAATATCCCCGATAGTTTATGTACTGGGCTCCGGTGATGGAAAATCGCGACGGTTGACCAGGCTTATGTAGATGAACTTAAGCGCTGGGTCCCGCCGCGAAAAACTAGACAAGATTACTAATTTATTTGTGTTTTTTTTAGGATGGAGAGGCGAGAGGAGAAGAGAGCGTCGGCGCCAGCAGGCCCGCCAC
Organism: Trichomalopsis sarcophagae; assembly: GCA_024372645.1. Taxonomy (NCBI): domain Eukaryota; kingdom Metazoa; phylum Arthropoda; class Insecta; order Hymenoptera; family Pteromalidae; genus Trichomalopsis; species Trichomalopsis sarcophagae. The sequence continues at coordinate 38,489 of QLSS01000547.1, read as the reverse complement.
CAGCCAACACCGCACCGCCACGTCCGATGTTCGCAGAGGTGTTGAGATCACCGGCACGTCGGACAACGCCAGCAGCAACATCGCCAAGGCAGGTGCGAGGTTCAGGGGCGGGGACAACCAGCCTGAGGATCCGCACAGTCACACCTAGGCTACGCCTGCGCCGATCTACGGCTGGTGTAGCAACGACGCCGACGAGCAGCAAGAAGAGGCCAACGACGGAGGCAGCGACGAACCTGAGTCGGGCGATCGACACAGGGGCAATTCCCCGGCGATTAGGCCCTATTCGGGAGGAGATCGAGAGAGAGAGAGAAAGAGAGTACGATTCGGACGGAGAGGCAGAAGCCATCCGCCGAGTCACAAGAGAGAGAGAGAGCTCGGAGGCAGAGGAAAGCAGACGGGCGCAGAGAGAGTTGGAGATGTACGTCGCCAACTCTTCTGTGGTTTCCGCTGCCGCCCCTCCTCCGAGAAGTCAGAAGAAAAAGAAGAAGAAGAAGAAGAGCAAGAACCCGCCGCAACTTCCTAAGGACGATTACGTCTCGGCTCAATTGTCGGAATCAGACGACGATGAGCCGGGACCACCGATCCGGGGCTATTTCGGGGGAATTTATTCTGTCACGGCAGAGATAGATTGGGACAACTGGTCCCCGACTCGTCCCCAGGAGGAGGAACACCGGGAACCAGAACCCGAAGAAGAAGAGAGAAGGCGACAAGAGACAGAGCAGAGAGAAAGAGAAGAAGAGACAAGGCGACGAGAGACAGAGCAGAGAGAAAGAGAAGAAGAGAGAAGGCGACGAGAGACAGAGCAGAGAGAAAGGGAAGAAGAGAAGAGGCAACGAGAAGAGACAGAGCGGAGAGAGAGAGAAGAAGAGAGAAGGCGGAGTGAAAGAGAAAGAGAAGAGAAAGAGCAACGAGCACGAGATGAGGAGCAGCGGCTACAGGAAGCTCAAGACGAAGAAAAGCGTCTCAGAGCTGAGCGAGCCGCTGCTGCAGCAGAAGAGAGAAAGAGAAGGAGCGAAGAAGAGAGGAAGAAGAGAGAAGAAGAGGAGAGTCGTCATCGAGAGGAGCAGCGAACGCGGGGCGAATCTGCGTCCCCGCTCGACAACCAAGAGCGGATGGAGACAGATCCGCCAGCGGCCGCTGTAAATCCCAATGACACGAGCCGGGAGGAGGCAGTGGCGGCAAGAAACGCGCGGCGCAATGCAGCTCGAGCCGCCCGGAGAAGAGAAGCAAGGCGGATTGAGAGAGAGAGAAGAAAGAGGAGTCCGAGGCTTGCCTACCAGCCCGGGACCATCCAGTCCCTGTGGCGAGGACAGCGGCCAACGGCTCCAGCGAGAGAGGGAGAGAAAGAGAGATGAGAGACGCGCGAAGAGTGATAGAAGATCGATCGGGGAGTCGAACAAGGAGTCGCTCCTCCAACCGCAGGACCCTGCCCGCTAAGGAAAGGGGAGCGTGGTTTGGAGGACTTCGCCCGATCCCGACGGACCCGACGATCGACCCGGCTCCATATAGTTGCTTCAACTGCTGGCAGCCGGGTCATGGTGTAATCCAGTGTCCGAGAGGGATCAGTCGTGATTTCTGCGGAAACTGTGGAAGGCACGGCGTCCAGGTGACTAATTGTCCCCGATGCGCCGATGCCTTCCGGAGACACCAACAGCGAGGAGGAAGAGGATACGCTCCCATAGAGACGGCCAGTGGTGTTGACACGGGAGAAAACTGGGACGAGCTCGGAGACCATCGCCAGGAAGAAGAGCGAGAGGCCCGTGAGCGTCGAGAAATAGAGGAGAGAGAGGCAGACAATCGCCTTCGAAGAGAGGAGTTACGGCAGCGGGTGGCGAGATATCGGGAGGAGGTAGAAGAGTTGGGTGTCCACATCGCTCGAAGTGGACACCCGAAGTCTCTTCCTGCTTCTTCGTTGGCATCAGCTTCAGGTGGTGGTTATGGGGGATCTACTGTGGGTGCATCCTCGTCAATGTTTCCCTCAAATGGATCCAGCAATAGGTAGTTTTCCTCTACAGCTTCCTGCAGTGGGATGGTTCCCTTCATGGACTCGTCGAAAGCTACGTGTCTGGCCACTGTGACTTTCCTGGTAGTTACGCGGTATAGTCTGTAGTTGGATGGCTCCTCCTCGTATCCTACTAGAACCATTTTGACGGCCTTGTTGTCGAGCTTCTTCGTTTGAGTTTTGGGTGGATTCTTGTACGCCGTTGATCCAAAAATTTTCAAGTGACTCAGGTCAGGTTTCTTTCCGGTCCAAAGCTCGTAAACGGTTTTGCTTTTCTCTCTCGTTGGAGTCGACACGCGGATGAGGAGATATACGGCTGTGTTGACAGCTTCCGCTCAAAGCGACTGTGGTAATCCAGCTGAGTTGAGTAACGTTCTCGCGCACTCCATTATGGTGCGATTCTCTCGGTCGGCTTTGCCGTTTTGTTCTGGAGTGTAAGGGGCTGTTCTCTCGTGGATGATGCCTTTTGACTCCAAAAATTTCTTCAGCTGTCTGTTTACGTATTCCAGACCGTTGTCGCTCCGTAGAACTTTAATGGACCTTCCAAACTTGTTACTGACGATTTTTCAAAAACTACAAATTTCTCAGTGACATCTGATTTGTGCCTTATGAAGTAGACGTGTCGAAATGATATAGCGTCATCGATGAAGGATACGTAGAATAGCGCTTCACCTAGCGATTCCTCTTGCATCGGTCCACAGACATCACTGTGTGTCATCTCACCTGGCAGCGTGGATCTCTCGGTCCCCTTCTAAACGGAAGTTTGTGGGACTTGTTCAGCTTACACCACTCGCATACAAACTCGTCGGTTCCTTTTACTCTGACGCCGTTAATCAGATCTCTAGAAATCAGGTCCTTGAGAGAGCTTACATTGATGTGTCCCATTCTTTCGTGCCAAACGCGCAGATCGGCGACTGGTGTGTTAGACTCCTGTTTCAGGGGAGTATACACTTGGATACATAGGCGATATACTTCGTTGGACTGCTTCACTCCCACTACGAAAGGTTTCCTATTCCGTCGCGCAGAACCTTGACCGAGTCATCCTTAAATTGTACTTCAAGATCGCGCGTTGTGGATAGGTCGATAGAGTATAATTTTTTATTCATCCCTGTTTTTTATATGTATTTTTTATACATCAAATTAAAATAATTAAATAAGCTTTTTCCAGGGCTCTCATGCCCATTTTGGGAAGTATCAACCGGATGGTAGTCCGTCCCGAATAGGGCATGGGAGCCCCTGAAAAAGCCTATTTAATTTTTTTAACTATAGTGTTTTTCGCCTATATTTTACAATATTGGAAAAATATTACAAATAATATTCGAGCAATATTGCCACAATATGGTTATTGTCTTTTGGAAATGCAATCCAAAAACGGACATGATGCCTTACAGCAATATTGCAGGAAAATTTTCTGAAGGTGGTAACCCTGGTACAATATTTTTGAATCTGACGAATCTGCAAATGCAACTTTCAAATAATATTGCTAGAAGATTGGGTGCTATATATAGATATGTACAAAAACGCGAAGCTACACAACGTCATGATCGATCACGAGAATCAAAAACTGCGGTTAATCGATTGGGGTCTGGCGACATTTTACCATCTGGATCAGGAATTATATAATATGCGTATTACCTCGCGTTTGTTTAAAGGACCTGAGCTCCTTGTAGATTATCAGGTAACAATATCTATAAGTGAGCTGTGATCATATAAAACAACCTGATATTTTTTATATTAATAACATGATTATTGCAATTAACAGATGCACGATTATTTATCGGATATGTGGTCGCTGGGCTGGTTGGTCGCTTCTTCCGCGGCCATGACAACTATCGACAAATCTTGCATGTTGCTGAAGTAAAAATGTTCGTATCAAAGGTGTCGTATAGATCGTCTGGTAGATATATTAAACATTAATTTTTATCCGCTGTATTGTGACGTAAGCCGTAATCGCGTGATTGAATATAAGAGCGTAATTCAAGTTCTTATTAATAAAATCGAGTATATTTTATGTACATCTTATAAAATCATTTAGAGAAAGTACAAAAGCTTTTCTGTATTCTTTGTCACTCAACCGTTAGGAAAATAGAACATAAATTAAGAGTTAGGGTGGTCAACACGTGTGCTCGAAGTGCGTCATCGTGTGCTCGCCCGCTTTCCGAATTTTCCACCACCACGTAGGCCCAGCAAACCGACGCTGATTCGAGTTCGTTATTCTGTAAGTCTGCGCGGAGTCGCTCTGATTTGTTAAAACTACATCCCTTCATTCAAGGTCACGCCCTCAACGCCAGCAGCAGAGGTCTTGCAGCATTATCACCGCTCCGGAGGACAGTTAAAGTCACGAGTCCGTAGAATTATCAGCTTAGCTTTAGAGTCAGATAATTAGTAGATTCTTGTATTTAGGTTCTTTGAGACAATATATATCCTTGAAACTGGTTTAACTACAAAAACTTTTCTAGTTTATTTATTACCTTCAAACCATTTCGCGATTGTAGAGAGTATTTCAATGCTCGTTCAAATGACCCGGGGTTAATATGTGGGGGTCCCCTCCGGGCACCACCAACGAACCGACGCGCCACCTGGCGGACCACCACGCCGTGACGAGCGCAAGGCGAGCTTGACTTCTTATCAGTCTCGGCCTGGCCGCCGATCTGGACAGACCTTTCGGTCTCTCGTCAACTTCTAGTCTTTAGAATATACTTTAGTCTAATTTAGTACAAAGTGTTCATTACTGACTTGACCCTGGTCTTTCCCATTCCTGCCTTATCTCTAATCAGAGCGCAGAAGTTAGGAGCTTTCCTCTAGCTTCTAAAAATATATTTTGTGCTCCTAAAGACATCGCCTAGGGTTTTGCGCGATGTCAGAATATGAATGAGTCTGTGGGACACCGCGAGTATATGCCTGCGGTAGGGGTAGCTATGCTCTCCAACATAGGATATGAATCGGCACGCTACGTTACTTCTACTTTGGGCGAGCTTAGGTACTTTGCGACTTGTGCTTTCTTTACTGGCCTCAACTAAGTCAATTTTAGAAGAGTTCCCCCCGCCCCCTCCCCCAAAGAAATACCATAATTTTGAGACATGAATGATGGGAAAACTTATGTGTTTCAGGTGCCTTAGGGGAGCATTTCGCTATGTACATAGGGAATTTATGAGGCAACCTGCATTGCACCAGATGGATGATAGCGAGCCGCTACAATATTCACACGATACGAGTGATATTCAAATGACAACACCTCCAGTATGTAAGGAGAAAAGGCATAGAATAAAGCAACCAGCATATTACTGTGACTCTATAGCTAGGTATGAGTAAAGTAAAAAAGCAAAAAAGGATATCGGAAAATGAAGAGAATTTTTATCAGTACGATGATAGCTTGCAAGATGTAGATGATGTAGAATTTATTTAGATTGATTGCAACTTTTGTTATTGGGTAAACATTTTTTTTAGTGATGCGTGCTTTTTCAAAATGTGTTTCTTGTTAAAAATTAAGATCTAATTAAATAAATTATCACTTTTTTATCCCTTAGTTATAAACAGTATTGTTACGTCCGGGTAAGCCGCACAGAGCGAATGCACGCGTAAAGTAGAAATAATTATTCTTTGTCCGGAAAGCTATGACCTTTAGTTTAGCACGGCGGTTCACACCGAACACCTTGGGGAAAGGTAGCGAACGCGCAGGTAGACACAAACGAACAAAGCGGTGATTACGGTCAGTCGCGCCTGTACTAACTATCCGTCGACTATTCTGTTAAGCGGGAGTGAGGACTAAATTCTTGTACGATACTTATACAATCATGCACACATTGAAACAAGGCTCGGATAAGGCAGTTGCTTACCTTGTAGCTAAAGTCAATCGGCTTTCGGCACAGCTATACTCCGTGGTAGCAGGCTACTACGTTGACTCGTTCGCAGGGCGAGAAGTTTGAAAAAACAATGTGACTCGTATAATGTGAGTTTAATCATGAAGTTTAGTTTTTCTCTGATAGCTTTACACAGATTCTCTACAGTGAAATATTCAAGTTAGAAAGTCAAATAGAACTACGAAGTTCAGATGCTCTCGAGCAACTAAGTTAGATTTAGAATAATAAATCAGTTGGCGATTGGGCAGAGCTTCGCCCTGTCAGTTCGAACTCTGGGTGCAGAAGGCTTCTGCTCGTGGTCACACATGGGTTTTTATAGGTGGATAGAGCTGTGGAAAAGTATAAGGCAAAGGGTGTGTCTTTTTTGGCGGTGCTCCGAAAGTGCGTCGGCGACCCTTCTCCCCGTGGCTAATTTATAGCTTATCAAGTGGTCGCAGCCTGTCACCTACATTCGAGACCGAGCATTCATAACTTGTACCTCCCCTTCTTCAGGTGGGCAACTGTCAGCTTCTTGTTTCTTGTTGCAAGTTCGGTATTGATCTATTCGGATGACCTTCTGGTTAAATTTGGAGTCATAACACGTGTCTTGTCTGTTATAATTGTGTGCGTGGTTGATTCGATGTGTTGTTGCGTTGGTTGCAGTCTCATGCTGTCGAGTTCTACTATACCACGGCATAAGTAAGGTGTTTGCAGTACCGATGGACGGGTGTGTATCTCTGGATTGGTACTGTTCTCTGTGGGGCCAACTGGCAGACATGTACCGACTGTTCTATGTAATATCGACGGACGTGACAATATTATATATCATTTTTTATTACATGTTTTAAAATACGCTAAAAACGATTTAGAAACGTTACAACATTTTTCAAGTATACGTTGCAGAAACGTTTCTTGCGTGTCTTTACTTCGTAAACAAAACTTTTTTTTAGAAACGTTGTTGCAACGAAACGGCAACAATTCATTTCAACACGAAAATAAAATTTGTATTTCTTATGTTCGTTGCAGAAACGTTTCCAACACGTTTTTCGAACGTACTTTACATCTCTTTCACGTGATATACGACAACGTTCTAGCAACGTTCTCAACACTTTCTCTTAAAACGTTTTTGAAACGTGTAATATCAAACTATGTGTGACTTTTCTACGTTCCTACAACGTTTTAGCAACGTTCTCCTCCGCTTAGGAAAACGTTCTTTCGTTTCCAGAGCAACGTTCCTAAAACGTTCCTACAATGTTTTCTGCTATGTGTGTATGGCACAGTATGTCACAGCATGGCACACTTTATTACACTTTGGCACACTTTGGTACAGTGAGATATATCCCGCCACACGCGCGCCAAAAGATTGCCACGCATGACGCCGCCATATCGACGGCATGAATGGATCTTGAAGTTACAGTTATAGTACGTAACAATTAATAATTTAATGAAAAAAATTCTAGCGTCAGTAAGACTTCAATGTCTACCACTGAACCACGAGTACTCGTTACAGTAAATACAAAAATTAAGATTCATCTATTTCATGCAGCGTTAGCCCTACTAAAATAATCAGATAACAATCAACTGATAATCAGCTGACAATCATGCCAAAATGTCATCTGATTATTAGGTGATTTAAGCTCAGTATTTTTAATAAAGCTGATAGTTATAAATATGTGTTTATGTGATATAAAATGTTAATGATAATCAGGTAATAAACAGGTGATAATTATTCAAAATTTGTAACCTTTATTATGTTTATTATAAGTTGTTTAAAATAAGTAAAATTTATAAATTTCACATAATGAGGGCCAGTACTAGAGTTACCATCAGGATGATAACACGAAAACTCTAGCTGTGAGCTCTAAAATTTTTATTTTTTAATACTTAAAATGTTATCTAAATTAAATTATTGAAAAACAAAAATATGAGAGCTCACAGCCAGAGTTTTCGTGTTATCATCCTGATGGTAACACCAGTGCTGGCACTCATTATGCAAAATTTGTAATCTTTAATATATTTATTATAAGTTAACCCTATTGCAAAATCTCACGTGAGATCTTACATAAGACCTCACCTGAGATCTCACCTGAGATCTCATGTCAAAATCTGATCTGTAATTTGGGTCCGAAAGTTACTGGATCTTCTCATTTAATAAAAAATAAGGTTTTTAATATTGGAAGTCGCCTATAAGGAGGTACTCCTACTTAAAAGAGTTCAAAAAACTAGGTTTCGAAGCATGATTTGATGCGTGAGTCAGCGAATAATGGTACAATAATAGATTTGTTTAGTAAGGGAAGTCATCATCGTAATGCATCGGTTATTTACACATGTCAGAATATATTTAACAAAGGGCAGCCTGATATATCGCTGAATGCAAATTATGTGGTTTAATTTAAGAATCCTCGGGACCGTGCACAGTTTCAGAATTTGGCTCGTCAACTATACCCCGAAAATTGGCAAGAAGCTTATTATGATAGTACTGTAAAGCCGTATTTTTATTTAGTTATTGATTTGAAGCAGAGTACACCTGAGGACTTACGTTTCCGTAGTTGTATATTTCTTGATGATGAATATCATTATGTTTATATTCCCAAATATTCGTCGAATCAGTACAGCCAGTTAAATGTTGTGTAAAGAGAAAATATCGGTTCAGTTATAATCCGACAATAGCAAAGCAAGCATCTCGTGAGAGTCGAGCGTCAATTAGAAAGAAGAATAACGCAACGCTTTTTGAAGAAAAACATTTTGTGTTGCTGCAGACATTGAGACATTCTAATAAAGAATAACGACTAGCGTTATTGCGTACTGCCGATTAAAAACTTGTAAAGTACATTTGTGAGTGTGCATTGAACGTATTAAAAGGTGTTGTATGTTTAAACGTTACGGAAAAAAATAAGCTGAAAAAGTACAGAACAATTCTGCGTAATTTAACAAAAGTTACAAAACAAAATAATAATTGGAAGAGTAAAAAGCGCATTATTGTACAAAAAGGAGGGAGTTTTCTAAGCTTTCTGTTGCCACCTATTTTGGATCTATTTCTAAACGCATAAAAAATGGAAAGAGCACGATAAATGGTTTTGATTCCTCAAGAAATTTTACAAAATATGCAAGAAAGTGTGAAAACAGCATCAATAAATAGTTTGCCAGCAGCAGACGGCTTACAAGGAGTTCCAGAATTGGCGAAAAAAACGAGTGAATCTATTCAAACACCTGGAGATAAATTTTCACGGCTTGATAGAGAAATGCGACAGATCTTGGATTGAGGAAAATGTACGATAGATAGTGACAAGTACAGAGATTTTCTACAAGTTTTACAGATATATCTATTTTTCGTCGATGAAAAACGCCGGTTTGACGATAAGAAACATTTAGCAGATGATAAAAGTAATGAAAAAGATCAAATGAGCGATGAGTACATTCTTGAAAGTAAGCCAAAATTATACAAAAATAAAACAAAACTTTTATTCAATGTTAGGGTAAAACTGAGTTCACCAAGATAACAATACAAAAATTGTATACACGGGCGCTCAGCTATTCTCCCATACGGGTGAAATCAGTACAAGTGATTATTGTGGCGGAAACTGCGTGAATTTTGCAACAAAAATGATAATCGGGAAAGGAAAATACTAGAGAACATCAACTTACTTGTGTTTGACGGTTGTGTGGGATGAACGACTAAAAATTGGTTTGACGATGAGAACTCTAAAACCATAAATTGAAATTCAATAATAGAGAGACGGAGGATTGCTCTGGGGTTCGTAGCAAGCAAGACAATCGTTGGAAACTTCCTCTTAAATCCTTTTCTATTCTTTCGGGAGACGTCAAAATGTAATGGAGATGGATCAAAAATACACAATTCAAAACTTTATGCTTCGGGAGTAAAACTTTAATAATCAAAACTCTATAAGAAATACACTTATGAAATAAACTCTTTGAAGAAAACTCTGTTAATACTCTCAGGAATTAAGCTCAATATTAAACTCAGAAAAAAAAGGTAAAGCGTCCTATCTCGAGGAGCGCTCACACTGGAGTGCGTAATGGGGGAGGTGTCGCTGATGAGAGAGAGAGAGTCGAAGCTTTCTCCCACGCAGGGTACTTACTTCTCCTCTCTTCGTACTTTAGCCTAGCTGCGCTCTTTGTCTTACGCATTAGGCCTGATGGACCTATGCCATGGTCAACGGCAAAACTGCAGCGTCGGCTGTGCACGCGCACTTCAGCCGAGAGAGGAGAAGTTTGTTTTGGTTTCGGGTAGATTCCTTCGAGGCTTAGTTAAGTGTCGAAGTTTCTGGATTTTTCCTACTCGCTTTGTGTAATTTTATATAATGTTTCCGAATAATTATCCAGAAACTTCGTCACATAACATTCAATCATTCTAAAAATAATAGTAACGGAATAAGTTGGAGTGCAACTAGTGTTGTAAAAATTGACGGAGAAAAAATAAAAAATTCAAACATAATTGACTTGGTAAATGATGTAGCCAGGGCACGTAAAAATATTAAAGCCGCGGGTCGACAACAGTTTGGTGAGTTACTTTTTACAACCCAGATTCCGAGGGAGTTCTTTGGAAATAGTGAATTTTTTAATCTCAATGGTTCTCTGTCTCGCAGTGGTTTTGAAAATGGTCTTGAAAAAAGTTGGAAAAAAAGTCGACGAGAAGAAGACGAAGACGATGATGAAGAGGAAATCGATGATTTTCAAAGCAGTAAAAGTGATTCTTCGTTAATAATGTGTAGAATTGTAGCAAAAAAAAAAGCAAAACGACGTCATCAATAAAAAAAAAATAGTTCTCGAACATCTATTCCTATAACTAAACGTTGGAATGAATTACGGTTGAAATGACATAATAATGATGCAAGAAATTGAGAAACAATATTTTGATTCGGGGCATACGGTCGGCTTTACAGGAGCGAGAAATTTAATAAGTGCGAATAAGAAAAAGATACCAGCATCACGAATCAAATACTGGTTGACAAGATACGACACTTATACACTTCACAAACCTATTCGAAAAAAATATCCATGTTTGTACTACGATGTTTTGGGATTGGATCACGTATGGGATGCCGATCTCATAGTTATCTCTGAAGAGTCACAACGATAATTATTCATATTTGCTAGTACTGATTGATGTTTTAAGTAAATATACTTTTGTTTAAACAAATTCTAAGTAAAAATAAAAATCGCTGTCCTTATATGTTGCAAACTGATGCGGGAAAAGAATTTGTTCGTAGAGAATTTCAAAAGTTTTTAAGTGAAACGAGTATAAAATTTCGTGTAGCACGTAATCCTGATGTAAAAGCCGCAGTTGTGGAAAGATTCAACAAAACGCTAAAGGAACGAATGTTTCGCTATTTTACTATAAAAATACGAAACGTTATATTTATATAGTTCAGGCAAGCTATAGTTCAGGGTTATAACAATAGTATACATTCAACGATAAAAATGAAACCTGCTGCCGTGACAGTTTACAAAGCACAGGAAGCTAGAAAAAATATGTTGGAAAAATCTTTAAAACAACAGGTTATACGGAAAAGACCGAGATTTAAAGTGGATCAGTATGTTCGAATTAGCAGAGAGCGTAACATATTTAATAAAGGTTACGAAAAAAGCTGGAGCGAAGAGATTTTTTAAATTGTTAAAGTAAAAAAACGTTAAAACTTGTTCATCTATGAACTGGTTGATTTAGAAGGTGAGGAGATTGGAAGATTTTTCTACCCAGAAGAATTGAGTTTGGTGCACAGTGAAAGAGTATCGCCAAAAGGATATAAAATAAATGAAATCTTAAAAACACGCGGTAAAGGAGCTAAAAAGGAGTATTTCGTAAACTGGATCGGTTATCCCGACAAATTTAACTATTGGATTCTCGCAAGTGACGTAACAAAGCTGCAAGAATGAATCAATCAGAATTCACTACTGTGCTCCCTAGTAATAGTAGCATGACATTTTTTTCCGGACAATACGACGACTAGTTTTTCAGTAAGATTACCTCGTGCAATCGATTTACATGAAAAGTGGCAAGTTGGATTGTCAGAAATTCATATACCCTGCACTACGCTTCATTTACGTTATAAAGATTCGTTAATATCACCTGCAGAAGGGAAGGATAACTTTCATTTCCAACATGGTGTATATAAATCCGTACAGGGTTTGATTGATGCAATAAACGAAGACTTTAAAGAATATCACGATAATCAAACGGCTAAAGCTTTACGATGAAAAAGGAGGTTACGTTACTCTAAGAGATTATCCGAAGCTTGTAAAAGAGAAAACCAGACTTGGAAAGCCTATACAACGTATTCTTGGTTTTGGAAATGGTACCTTTAGAATTACACTGGAGTCGGGAACTAAATCTTATAGAGATTGTGTAGCTAGCCAACCTGCTACTCTCGCTCACGCTAAACCCGACCAACTTTTTATTCATTCAAACATTTATGAAACCTGTATTATAGGAGACGCACATGCGCCTCTTTTAAGAATTGTGAATGTTGAAGTAATGAATTATAAATACGGTAGTACTATTGTTAAACGATATTCACCTGTTAATTATATACCACTTCTGAACAGTCGTTTCCAAATTATAGATATTGATATAATAGATCAATTTGGTAGTTCAATACCATTCGAGTTTGGAACGTTGACCGTCGCACTTCATTTTAGAAGAGAATTTTAAAAATGAATTACTGCGACACATATTATAGTGCACAGAGTGGTGGTGAGAGCGCGGTATTGCGAGTGTGTATTTACGCTCGCGAGGGCAGCGCGGTCTTGGTATTGGTTCCTTCCTAGGTGGACTATTTCAACGAGCATTACCGTTTTTGACGAAAGGAGCCCGAGCTGTCGGCCGAGAAGCCTTGAGAGCAGGTATAAATGTCCTCGACGATGTGACAGAAAATAACATGTCATTTAAAGATTCCCTCAACAATCGCCTAGTCTGGACTGAAACTAAAACGTAAGGCTAATGAGAAAATAAGCGAACTTATGGAAGGCTCCGGCTATAAAGGGGTGGTGTTCAAACGAGCGTCACAGTTGTAGTACGTCAGTCGTGCACGCAAGACCGCTAATAATAATAAGAAGAGGCGAACTAGCAAGAAAAAAACAAAAGCTGTAAAAAGATTAAACATCGCTAAAAGCGAAACGCTTTGCTTTTCACGTAAGGCACTCGCCGATATTTAAAGGTTCTACGATGAATACACACCTACACATGTACATACATACCCACACGCGCGCGCGCCCGAATATTTATGTAGTTTATGATTCGGATAGTTTGTTCAATTTTAATATTGAAGTTTACACTCTATATTTAATAAGTATTTTAGATTTTAGTTTGTTTTGACTTTTCAATTTTAAATTCTGAATTGTATTTTATATATTGTTGGTGTATACTAATATTGTTGAATAGTTATTATTTTTTTTCTTATTATTAGTGATATATGTGCAAATATGATACAATTTGTTAAATTGCCCAAGTGTTCCATGTATGTGTATCCTGCTTTCAATAAAGTACTTCAATAGAATTATTAGATAAGTAATTTATTATAAATTAAAACAAAAATTATTGCTTAAAACTTTTTCTATTAAGCATTTACTTTGTAGAATTCATTTTATTGTTGCAGGTTCTTCAATGTTTATAATGTTGTAGCAGATGAATTTTTTTACCAGCCTCTTGACTGGTAAAGTATATCATTTTTCATGTATTAAAATTATTGTTTATCTTGTATATAAATCATTTTGTTTCATTCTATTGCAAAGTATAATATGTCATTAATATTTCATTATAGTCAAAAATTGCATAAAAATTTGTTTAAGGTTAAAATTATAATTACAATATTGTTCTTATTTTAGTTTTTAATATTATTATTATTAATTTTCCAATGCAATAATGATTGTAATTTATGATTGTTATAATTTGCTATGCATAATGTAGTTACAATTCAATTAATATATTCAATGCATAAGGTACAATTTAGTAAAAGTATCTTGTTCAATATTTATTTAAGAAGTCGATTCTGGGATGCAGTATCCATATATCATTGAGTTAATGATTTAAATTTTATATGTATTTTTATAATTATGAGGCATAGTATTATGTTCAAAGCCTGCAAGATTAAAGATTAATCGTTTTAGATTTTGTGTTTATATGCGGTAGTTGTATATGTATGTTATACACATCTACACATACGTAGATGTGTATAACATACATATACAACTACACTCTCGCCATCTACCAGCGCTTAGGTACACTATTTACATGTAGCTACTAGCGCCACTCGGTCGGTAACTTGCCTACGCCAGGCAAGTTATCTGATGCTGTTCTTTTATCCCCCGGGCTTGGTCTGACGTCTCAGACAAGCCTCTACCGTTCACAGGCTTACAAGTTACAGGCTGTGTAATAATATATTGTAATGATGTATGTGCTTTTAAAAAAAGGAGTGATAAGAAAGTAACAGATTCACGAAGACAAAAGACAGAGAAGGTTTAGTCTTAATAAGGTAAAAGGAAGTAGAGCTAAACCATTTTAAAAATTTAGTCAAGGCGTGGTGTAGAGTTAAAGTGAAAAAGTTAGTTTAAGCAAGTACTAGCAAGTATGTGTAACATAAGGTTATTTTCAAAATTTAGTCTAGGCGTTGTGCAGAATATTGCATATTCAGTATATATAATAAGAGTAAGTGCAAAAAGTTTATTCAAGAAAGTATGAAGTTTAATATAAGGTTTTTTAAAGAAATTTAGGCTTATTGTTGTGCAGAATATCATATATTCAGTATATATAGTCAGTTTGAGTGAAAAAAGTTGATTCAATCAAGTATGACATGTAATATAAGGTTTTTAAAAAATTTAAGCTAGGTGTAGTGTAAAATATAGTATATTTAATATATATAGTGAGATAGAGTGCAAAAAGTTCATTTAAGAAAGTATGAAGTGATATATAAAGTTATTTTAAAAATTTAGGCTAGGCATATTGCAAAATATAGTATTTTATATATATATATATATATATATATATATATATATATATATATATAGTGAGTTTCCCACGTGAAAAGTCACACATGGTTCTCATGTGGTTTCTACGTGGTTGTAATGTGGTTACCACATGGGATCCACATGGGAACCATGTAGGAACCAGGTGTGATTTTTCTGTGGGTTCCCATAAGGAAGCACGCGATTCCCACATGGTTGCCACATGATTTTTACATGGTCACCACAAGCTATGTGTGAAATAAATTTGTCACTGTGACTTTTCACGTGGGTTGAGTGCAAAAAGTTTATTCAAGAGTGTATGAAGTGATATACAAAGTTATTTTGAAAATTTAGTCTTGGCATTGTGTAGAATATTGTATATTAAGTATATATAGTAAGTGTAAGTGCAAGAAGTTCGTTTGAGAAAGTTTGAAGTGTAATATAAAAATTAGTAAAAGTATACATATATATATACATAGTGATGAGTATGATAATATACAGTAACAGTGCAAGTGTTTATTATAGTTACAGTGAAAACAATTCATATTTCCTTAAGATTTAAGGTTATGCAGAGGGATACAATATCAAATATACGTATATATACATATACATATGCTTAGTGATGGCTTAGAATATAGTATATTAAAAATATATAGTCATTGTACAAGTATTTCATAGAGGCAAGTGTGAAAAGTTTAGTTTTTCAAGAATTTAGTATGGGTATAGTGAAGAAATGTAAGTTTCTACCTTTATTAGTCTATAAAAGTATGTCTAAAAAGATGCATATACATGGTGGTCATGTAGAATATAGTATAATTAATATACATCATGAATTTGACTTAAAAAAGTTGTTTTGAAAAAGTATGTTATTAAATATAAGGTCACTTTTTATGAACATCAGGTCCTGCGCACGGACGGAAAGTCACTTTTTGGAGAATGAGGCTTCGCTACTAGAAAGACTTTTTTCAATTGGGTATTTAGGCTTTTAAAATACAGTTAATTTGTTTAGAATTTAATTTTCTACAAAATAGCCAGAACACATTTATGAAAAAACCTTTTTGTAAAAGATAGCTTAGAAAGAAATGAAAAAAAAACACATTTTTGGTCAAATCCAATAGGCGTTCGCCCTGGGTATAAGACGTTTCTTCGAAACTCTTTATACGGGGCGAGTGCCTAAAAAGTGGTAGAAAGAAAAAGAAGAATAATACAAGAGGAAAAAAAGTGAAAAGTGCAGTGAACAAAAAGAGTAGGAAATCTACTAAAAAAAAATAAAGTTTTGGATATTTTCGATTAAATCAAAAATTTTAAATGTCTTTTTTACATCATTTAAGCTGCGAGTGCTTAAAATCAGAGCTTGATTTGTTTTAACTACCAATGACCCAGACCACTATCGAATCGTCATCATGTGTGGAATACAAGCCTGTTTCATCACTCTCCGATCAAGCACCTTTAGAATTTTTAGTCACCGCAGCAGGTAAAGAGTATATAGATTTAGTTCATACTATGATCAAACTAAATGTTCAAATAACACAACAAGGAAACGGAGGAGAGTGTGGCACCTATGAACAATTTCTTGCATCCAATGTTTAGTCAAGTGGACGTTTTTTTCAATCAAAAACTTGTGACACCGCCTAATACACTGTATCCTTATAGAGCGTACATTGAAACTTTATTGAATTACGGACCTAATGCAAAAACTTCGCATCTCTCAACGTCGTTATGGGGAGCGGATATAGCAGGAAATATGGATGAGAAGTCTGCTACTGATTGTGCGAATAAAGGTCTTTTAAGTCATCAAAAATTTATGAGTGATGGAAAAGTCGTTTGATCTTTCAGGGCATCTGCACATTGTCTTATGTAACCAGGATAGATTTCTTTTCAATGGTGTAGAAATGAGAGTCTGTTTGGTACGTGCAAAGGACGCTTTTTGTTTAATGGATGCCTCTGATAAAAATTATAGTGTACGTATAAAAGAAGCTTATTTACTTGTACGACGAGCAAAAATAAACCCAGGTGTTTTAGTGGTACACGCTAAAACATTAGCGACAACAACTGCAAAATACCCTCTGACACGTGTCGAGGTTAAAGCATTCAGCATGCATAACGGTATACTCGAGGAGTGTTTAGATAATGTAATTCTCGGGCAATTACCGAAATTGAAGAATACAGCTGTCCATCCTTTAGAAACTTATCCAGTGTGGACGATCACATTTACATGTATCACGGAGGAAAATCTGATCACCTTACGTGTGCATTGGCTTACACATTCAGAGTGCGCTCATGGTTGAGAAAGGCCTTATACAGGCACAGCGTAATCGACATGAACGATCAGAGACAGAAGAAGAAGAGCCCAATTGAAAAACCTTCTTGAAGAGCACTTTTGGATGGTGCTACATCGTCGCCCTCATCATCATCAGGGTCGTTTGTAGCACCTCATAAAATCAGTGTCAACAACAACATCAGCAAAATTACTACTTCAGCTACTGCCACACCTGCGAGGTTATTGAATCTTGTTTTGCTGTCATTGTTGAAGAAGAAGAAACTGCTGCTGATGCTAGTCGTGCTCGTGGTACTGGTGGCGGTGGTATTGGGGCAAATAGAAAAAAAGAGAGGGAGAAGTAGAAGAAGAGCCCTACTACTCGAAATCTTACGATGAACTCACTACAGATTCAGCAGGCACTGAGGGGCATATCAGCACAGACCGTCGGAGTCTTCCCAGCAGACCGGTTATCCAGGGTGTGGACGTGACCGGTCGCTATTATTGCTAATACTCAAGAACATCATCTACCTAGTGCTCACTGGATAGCAATTTTCGTTGACAAAAACGGTCATGGCGTTTATTTCGACTCCTACGGTATACAACCTACCGTGTCGTATCACCTTGACGGATTGCGATGAAATTGTACACTATTCACATGGTACAAGTCGGTTGCAGAGTTTCGATTCCGATGTGTGCGGCAATTATTGTGTGAACTTTTCGTATTTTATGTGTCGCTATAATTGTGCTATGGATTTTTCGAAACTCTTTTGTGTCGACATACGGAGTAACGACAAATTATGCATGGTAATTTTCCGAAAAATTATGAAAAGTATAAAAAAGAAAAAATTTAAAAGTGTATCAAACTCATGTTCTTATTGCATTCAATCTTGTAAATCCGAATCTTGTAAGAAAAAGAAAAGAATCTGACTTTTGTTAATTTACATTACTACGTATTCAAAATTTATGAGTGAATTATATAACCGCATTTATTCTAGATTTAAGAATTTCTCATGTATTACGTATATTTTTTTAACAATCAACTGATTTGATACATTTTTTGTAAAAGAAAAACTTGTAGTTATGTTTCAAATTATTTTTACGTGAAATACGTATGTTCATTTATTTCCTCCTCCTCCTCCGTCTTAAATTTTATTAATATTTTGGTCAAGAAAAAGTTTAAAAGACAGAAAGAGAAAAATAACTTTGATAGATTTTTTCGTTTACTTTTATTATTATTATTATTTTCATATGAAATTTATATATTATTATTAACACAAAGTATCTGATGGCCAGATTGGATGATGCATTCCGGTGAGATCATTCATGGCTGTGTCAAATGCGACAAGCATTGGATTCACATGATCTTCAAATGCGGTTCACATCTTAAAATGCGGTTTACGGTGACCATAAGAAATATTTCAGCAGAACGAGGTGACCAGTGGAGACCATTTGTCGATATGGGCATGACGAAAGCAAGTCAAGCTAAAATTGCTCGTGGAAGTAAGGCGAGAAATCGGGCTTCTAACAGATAAATGCTAGTTTCCTCGTTTGACTCAATCAGAGTCACATATGTACCATTATATATTAGCCGGCGTCGTTGCGGGCATCCTTCTTCTGTTAATCCTCGTAACCATCTTCGCATTATTTTCACTGCAATTATCGTGTTTCCCTAAAATGAAACAAATATTTCTATCACTATATCATTGTAAAAAATAAATTTGGATTTCTCATTCTTCTTCTTCTTCTTCTTTTTCTTACCTTTAACTCGTGGAGTTTTTCCTTGTGTAACACTGGCGAATCAGATTTTTCCATTGAAATTGTAAAACTTTCTTCACAAAAATATAACAACGACTGTGTACTATAATAATTTAACATTTGTGCCTCCAATTTCACGTACGCGGCATCTTCTTTTATTAATTGTTTATGGAAACAAGACGGTGTTTGAAACGCAGACACTCTAACTTCATGAACCGTATGAATCAAAGGATCCACGTCCCGTGCAAGAACTCCACAAGGATTCATGATGCAGGAGTTGCTACCGTTACAAACTATCTACGTATGAGAGATTTTACTAGAGGAAAAAGAAAATTTTGTTTCTCCCCCCCCCCTCTCTCTCTCTACATCTAGTGTTGCTATAGCGAAAAAAACTGTGGGGTGAGAGAGGAAAGGATGAGGAGAAGGAGGAAAATAATCCATGCTGTATACGAGTTTTCGGCTCACAGCGCCACTACAGATGCTGCTTCTACAGTGGCGCATGTCTCCTTGTAAAATATAGGTCAGCAGCAGTGCGAGAAGCGACAACGCTGGACATTCACCAGCGCCGGGGTTAAACCGCTTACCTACGCATCGAGTAAAAGTCCTACCCAGCGGCCTTGCTAGGTCTTTTTTTACCGCGCGCGCGCGTGCACGGGCCCTTGCTACTAGCCTGCTAGAGCGCGTGCCGGGGAGTCCGGTCACGCTGATCAGTAAGCCACCGCGCCACGCCGACCGCCGCCGCCGCCTGAGGGATGCTATTATTTTATAGGGTTCGAGGGATTGAGTAAATAAAATTGGACACAATTTTTATTTTTTATTTTATTCTATTCATGTATATAACCATATGGTAAAGAATATCGGTGATTAACAAATGGTCTTTTTTTCAAAACAGCACGACATTTTTTCGTTTGCTTAAAACTAATAATGTCATTGACTGACGTTCGACCTATATGGAAATCTTTAACGTATACACAATTATTCCTCCTTTCTCCCCTCCTCCACGGCGTCTATAACATCGAATTCGTGATTTTCCATCATCTCTAAAACAGAGTCAAAATTTATTTTTAGACTATTCTCATAATTGAGTCGGATGCACTTTACTTTACACGCATCAAAGGTTTCGCCGTTGGGTGCACGCACTCTATAGGCGTAGAATTTCGGACTGCCCGAAACAAAGGTCTCGATGTAAGAGTAATACGTATATGACGGAATCTGTGTCATAATACAGTACCCGCTCGCCTAGATTTTCAAGATATTCATACAATTTTAAACGCCCTTGCGCTGACGTGTAAGCAGCTATCACTACATTCGTATTTCTCGTCGAAGTAGCTACTTCTGTTTTTCACTTACTGACTGCATATATTACATTATCATTAACTAAAACTATTCTACCTACTTAAAAACTGTTCTGTTGGCAACCGACCGTATGCCCGGATTTTTCTCTATTTTTTGAAGGTCTAGATCTATACCCTCCTTTTCTTTATAGTAGGCGATGTAAGCCGCTTTACTCGCCTCATCCATGCAATCACGCGGCCAGCCCGAACTCTCCTGTTTTAACTTTAAAAATAAGTTAATATAATCGGTAAACAATCCACAGTTCGTGTCGTCTTAAAACTTTTTTTAATCTTGTCGGATACCCATGTACCGCTTAAGGAGCGAGCTTCCGGTGTTACGTGCGTACATGGGACTTTGCTCAAAATTTCACAACAAGTTCTGCGTAAGGGAAAAAGTAAGCGATTATACAGACGATACAGTAGCACGAGATGAAAGAGCTTACGCGGCGGTAGAATTGTACATTTAACTAAGCCCGCAACATGGTCAAAATATTCAAAATTAGGCCCAGTTAGTTCGAGACAGTTGGTGCTGTTATATACGTGCGGGTGTTTTATCGGAAATTTGCCCGTTTTACAAACGACGGGGTATAAAGAGCAAACATCGACATATTTTATTTTTTCACCCAGTTCAACTTTATATAAGGTCGCAATGTTACCCGTACGACCACCGTAAAAAGCATTTGGGTGATTTTCGATTAAGCGTTTAAAGTAGCTATATTCGAATTGAAGTCATGCTCCCACATTTCATCTAGAATAAAACCATTTGATCTTATTTTAGCTGAAACTGATAGGGTACTTTCATACTTTTGATTGAGAGTAGTCCGATCTAGAAGAGGCGCATCGCGCCTCGTTGGATAGCAGAACGGACAGCCATGAAAATAATATCCATGAAACTGGTACACTATACCGGTTTCTGGATTTGAAGATCGGCTAAAAACCCGTCGACTTTGATACGACCGAAAAGGGTGTTCTCCCGTCTACGCCCGGCATGAATAATTTCACTCCCTACCTGCTGCTCAACCCATAAAAACCGCTCAACGGCCTTTTGGCTATGTCTATCGACGCGCACATAACCTTAGTTGCTTATAAGACCTATCAAACTATCTTTTAGGAAATTACGGGCATAAGCAAGAGAGCACGAGCCAGCCAAAATCACGCTTTCCGTGAATGGGCACAGATTAGCGCAATCTAAGAATATCTGTCTAAATTTTAGACAAGCTAATCGCAAGACAGTTACAACTTGCACACAATAAGAGACTATTTCTCTTCGCATATTAAACTCTTCTCTAATTGGTACTTCATTGTACCAATTAAAGAAGTGTTCGCGCTCCTTAGAGCTCATCGCATCCAGTGCATAATATTCGGCTGCCGGATAAGGACCTTCATAATCCACGTTATCATCTGTGTTAAACAGATGCGGAAAATATCCTTTCTTTGATTCTTCCGACAGACCGAACGAGGCTGTCAATGCGGCAAGTTTCAAAGGCATAAAATTTATGCTATCTATGAATTTCGTTTGATCGAAACTTATTAAAATTATTTTGCGACCGTTCATAATTAAGCTCGGAACGCTGCCAGATTCTTTCACAATTCAATTCTCTACAATGTTACGTAGAACGAATTGTGAATCAAATACTTTTGCGTTATGCGCAATGCAGATGATGTTTTTAAAATTAGATTTGTTCCGCAAAACTAAGTTTAAAAAGCTAGAAATTGGCTCTTTTGTGAAAACGTGTTGGCAAAGGCCACAATAATTGCAAAATTGCGCTACATCGTTTACTCCGTTGTAAAGACCGTATTTGATGGGAATACGGGCTGCGCGAGTTTTACAAATAATTATTTATTCGCGAGAACTAGCATGAGCTCTTGAGCTTTATTGTTACTAGAGATACTTAAGTTGAATGGATGGACTAGATATATAAGTATACAATGTATATCTAACTGCACAAGTGGACGCGGGACATGCGCGGACACTCTCGTGCGCGGACTGTAGGCTCTCAGCTTTTGGTGGACGATGCTGAGTCCGCTTTTATACTTACGCGCGGATGTTGTGCTTGTCCTGAGGTTCTTACCTTTGATACTATTGGTTTTATAGGCACTCATTGCACGACGCAGACTCTCAAACCAGAAAACAAGGAGTTCTACTATAACTTGTACACAGAGTTTGAGTGTTTTCTAGGTACTCAATAGGCGATGCGTACAAAGGTATAGCACTCGTACTCGCTAACCGGGTACAGCTACACGACGACAAGTTACTTATACAAAAGGCACTCCGTGGATCGTTTCCTGGCTTTTTAAAGGCGACGATTCAATGAGTTGTGAAATTACGTGAAACGCGGCAACGATTGACCAATCAACACCTGACGTGCAACGACGATGTACAAAAGTAAGTCAGTAGTACGGCCGTAGTTTTACGATTGTATACAACTAATAATGTTTTTACAAAACTTTTAAATTTTAAAATCAAGTCGATTATAATAATTACAAGAATAACGTAATACATTTTTGTTTCATTCATACAAATTTTTATATTCGGGGTACATTTGGAATTTATAAAGCATAGATTATACAGCAATGGAGGTGTAATAGTGAATTTAAATTTTCTACACAATTTGCTATTTGAAATATTTTGGATAAGGGATGTACGCGTATAAATTTCAACTGTTTTAAACTGCAATGCCCCACACACGATTCGCGGCTCGAATACAAAAATAGTATAGCGAAATTCTAAAATCACTCGACTATTCCTACAGAAACACATGAATGCTCTGCTACCCCGCTATGGCACATACACAAGAAGCACGGCAGCGACGCAGCCCTCACCAACAATACACATACGCGCAAAGCAAAAGAGTGAGCGGTGATGCGGCAGCGGCGAAGCGTGCGCAGATTTGCTCGCCAATTTTAATATAAGTGAGAAATTCGCAAAAGTGTGCAAAATTCCGGCGGCTTAATCCGCGCTCTCTCCGTAGTATATAAAAGGCACTGCGCGGCCTAGTACAAGCACTAGCTCTACTGCAATTTACGCAGACTAGCCTCTACTCAATAGCATTTAAGCATTGAGTAGAAATATTGATACATACTCTGTAAAATCAAAATAAAATATAAGATAACGCATTTTAAGCGTATCTTATAAAAATTAACAGAATATGCAAAATTCAGCATATTCAATGTAAAAACAGATAACGCAATTTAGGCGTATCTAAATGTAAAACACAAGATATTGCAATTTACGCGTATCGCTTAGAATTGCAAATAAGTTACATATTAAATGTTAAAAGGCGTATTCCAATTGGATAATAATAATACCGCATAATAAAGCGTATTAAACACTAATCAATCAGATAAATAAAGACCTAATGCATAGGTTTACTTGTAATACAAAAGCAGCACCGCAATTTACGTAATAATCTCTTTTATAATTCATTCAGTTAAATATATTTTGTTTATTAACCAGAAGAAAAATTAATAATATGTGGTTATTTTAGTATATATTCCCCTTACCTGGTATCCCGGACCTGACCTAAAATTAAATCATTACTTTTAAATCAATTTGCTCTCTCTCTCTCTGTCTTGACCTGCTGTCAGAACTACGACCCGGGTCAGCAAATGCTCATAGCTCTTTAGTACATAAATAAGTCAAATATTTTGTTCAGGACCATAAAAGAGCCGTGACCGTTTCAAAACTTAACTTTAAAGATGTTTGTTTTATCAATTCTCAAGTATGAAGTAGCTTTCCAGAAGAAAGGCAATGGCGAAATTTTATAATTAAATTGTAAGACAAGTATTACTTGGTTTTTGTAATTATAAATGTTCAAAAAGTTTACGGAATTTATACTCTTTTTATAAAAATTCGAAAATGTCAATTCCCTGTTTGAAAAGTTATTTAAAAACGAAATTTATTTGTTTTGAAAAAATTTGTTTGTATTTACTCGAGGACTATTGAGTTTACTTGATAATACTTTTTGCAGTTGGAGGATATATGATAAAACTTTTTTTTTTATTTTTGGAGTTAATTGTGTACTAGATATTTTCTGACAATATTTAATTTCTCTGGGATCAAAAGTAATTTCATGTTTATTTGAGATATCCGGACACGCGAACAACTTTACATATGCTATACATGGAAATCTGAAGTCCCAAATGTCACATACCTCGCGTTCTGAGTGTTCGTTTAATTGGTTTATCACTGAATGCATCTCGTATTTATTTAATTTTTAACTCTGTTTTTGCTGAAATTTTTTTTTTCGTTTCCAATTTCGAAATTTATCGCTAGTGGCCAAAATAATTTTAATTTATTTTCTTGAGATTCTTGAGAACTAAGGGACTTGCTGTGTGTCTGGTGATTATGTCTATAAACTGATAGAAACTTCTTGATGTTTGGGGAAACTTTAAAACCTTTCTTTAAAATAGGGGTAAACCGAAAATAAGAAGGCTTCTGATAAAACTCATTTTCATTGTTATCAGAAGTATTTTTGTGATGATTCGAGAGGGGTGGACATGCGGGCGATGTCCCGCGTGCTGTAGGTGTACGTTTGTGCTCGGACATGTTACGAAAACCGCTTACTTGAAGATTATTTATTTTAGAGTTTAACCCCATTATTTCGTCCTTATGAATAAGTTACGTCTGAGTCAGAATTGTGTTTAGTAAGAGAAAAATATTTGCTGGCGAATCATACTCATACTCTGAATTACTGCTTCTAACTGCTGTTTCTTCTGCTGATGATGGGCTGTCGTAGCAATCGTTATTGTCTAATTTTGTACAGTTGATTTCAAACCTTGTTGCAGGATAATAATAGGGGACATCTTCTTGCCTTTTTGTTGAACTTACACTTCTGTGTTTACTAATTATAGGCCTATATCTCGGACCATTAGTGTAATGGAAATGATCAGCTAATTTCGAAGCATCGTCTAAGCGTTCTAGGGCAGAATCATATACATCTTGATATAAGGTATTCAGAAGTTCTCGGACAAACACCATTCTAGCAAGAATATCTAATTGTTCTATAAAAAGTTTTGAAAGATGTGGCTGCGAATTCCTCAACTGGTACTCGGCTTTCTGTAATATATTCTGTAAGCGTAATGAAAATTATCAAAATGTTCATCTAGATCTCTATTTGAATCATCTAGTTTGATTGCAAAGTATCCGAATGAGTAGGGACATAAAAATACCTCTGTAAGAAAGTTTATTAATTGAGGTAAATTTTTAAATTCTATTTTTCTAACAAGGAAAGGTACCCAACCCGGACTCACCGATTTTGATGATTTTCATATATGTCGTAGAACATGAAAAAATAAGAGACACGTATTTTTTTTTATCGGCTAATTTTCACTTTTAAGGGGTAAAAACCTCCCCTAAAGTTAACCCCCAAAAAGCGTTTTTTTTTAAATATCTCGGCTTAAAATTAAAATTTTTCAATGAAACAAATTGGAGGTTATTTCTTACAAAAAGAGCAAGTATTTCATGGTGATTTGAAGAGTAAGGGTAGCATCCTCTATTTTTTAGGGGTTGAAAACATATATTTTTTGGCATAATTTTATAATAAAAACGTTTAAACCGACTAAAAAAAATTGGAAAAAATGTTTAAACATCCTTAATAACAAAATTTAGTTGACGTCTTTCGGTGTTTTCATAAATATTACCCCTAAGGGGGTAAATCACCCCTAACACAAAATAACTGTAAATATGTAATTCGATACATAATATTTCGTAGAAAGATTGTATATAGAGGTTTTCGAGGTCGCTGATTACAAATCTGTTATCAGATTTTGAAAATTCAAAGTGGCTGAACCAATATGGCGGACGGAAATATCGAAAAAAAAATTTATATAATAAAAAAGTTTTAAACGACTAAAAAAATTGGAAAAAATTTGTAAACATCTATAATAAATAAATTAAGTTTTTCGATTTTTTCATAGATACTACCCCTTAGGGGGTAAACCACCCCTAACACAAAATAACTATAAGTATACTTCAATCCATAATATTTTGTAGAAGGTTTGTATATAGGGGTTTTCGAGATCGCTTTCTACAAATCTGATATCAGATTTTAAAAATTCAAAATGGCGGAACCAATGTGGTGGACGAAAATGTCGAAAAAAAATTTTAACTTTCATAAAAACTTGTTTACAAATGTGTGATCTTTGTAGCCTGTACATGTGAACTAAAGAGCCTTAAACCCTAAACCCCTAAAGAACAAATAGGCTAAATAGTTGTGCTTTTTAACCAAACGACTCCAAACCCCTAACCTCCAGACAAGCCGAAGGCCTATGCTTTACCATAGACACGACTATAGACATATTACCGATATTTTATTCTATCATTTTGTATGTAACAAATAACGTCTCTTTTATGTTTCAATCAAAGATTATTTATTTTTCTGCTTTTATAAATTAGCATAATTTCAAAAGTAATTTCATAAATTATAAAGTATTTCATAAATTGCATAATTATATTATTTTATAAATTCAAAAAGTCCATACTTTTTTGCAAATGAAAAAACATAGGTTAATAAAATTAGTTTATCAAACTCTTTTGCGTTTTGTAATAAAATTTAATGTTGTCAAACTTGGAAGTTTTTCATTGTTACAATTATTTCGTAAGCCAAGTTTTTTAGATGAATTCTCGAAGTAATGATTATTGTATCTATAGTAAAATATTTACAGTCTGGAATTCCATAATAATATTATTTGATACGATTTAATGAATTTATCAAAAAATCTAAATTTAATAATAAATATTATTCTAATGATTACTATTATTTTTCATTATCATTGCTATTATCAGTACCAGAAAAGAAGGAGTTCTACTATAACTTGTACACAGAGTTTGAGTGTTTTCTAGGCACTCAATAGGCGATGCTTACAAAGGTATAGCACTCGTACTCACTAACCGGGTACAGCTACACGACGACAAGTTACTTATACAAAAGGCACTCCGTGGATCGTTTCCTAGCTTTTTAAAGCGTCGGTGACGATTCAAGGAGTTGTGAAATTATGTGAAACGCGGCAACGATTGACCAATCAACACCTGACGTGCAACGACGATGTACAAAAGTAAGTCAGTAGTACGCGCGTATAAGAAACGCTGACTCGTAGGTCAAAGCGCTCGCTTCGATGTTCGGCGATTGGTTTTGTGCTGTTGCAACCGGTTTAGTATACGTCGTCTGTATGGGTACACTAATGCAGTCGTACAGGCGATGTAGGTGTGTGTATATACATATATTTATTCGTAATTGATAAGGTGTATAAACGTGGGACATTACACCGTCAAAAAATGCTTTCCCGTTAAATAACGCCCCCTTTCCACGGTTTAAACTCTCTATATAATATACCATTAGCACAACTCCGTAATCCAACAAATATAATTGGAATTTCTGAAATTCGATATAGCCACAGCCTTTTTCAGGCACGACTACTCCTGCATTTTTAGAAATTTCAATTGTACATGTTCTTTGGTGCGCCATTGAATTAAAGGCGATTTTTTGCCAATTTCGTTTCCCAGATCGTGCGTTCGGTCTCCGCTTTCTCAAGAAAAACTAATCCGCATACGATATCCCGCGGTAGGCATAAATTATCGTTGTTTTTAATAGTCAAAATTGATTGTCGATTTAATGCGTCAACCAATTTTGACTCCTGCAGACCATTACCACCGCGTGGTAAGTCTGAATATGTTACATTTACGCGGAGAGTCTCGTCTATAAAAAATACTTCGTTACGCTGAGTAACGCTACTTATACGGTTTCAGAAATCCTTAAAGTCGAAATCGCGAATCCTTCGCACTGGGAACCATGCGTCGCCTCGAGCAAATCTATCGCTATTGACAGTAACGCCGATTAAAATGTTTTCATTTGAACCAGATACTAAATAATGATCGATTTCTAGTAACGCCGAACGCAAGTAAACGACCGGATTAGCTATATTCGGCATTATTACGAAACCGAATTCCACGTCGCAAGCCGCAGTAACAAAATTACGAGTACTCTCATTTAATATTATACCTTTTTTAAGTCACCTCTATTCATCCCCCGGCCTATTTGACAATCTAGTGGCGCTGGTGCTGGAGGTGATGCTGGAGGTGATGCTAACGGTGATGATGATGATGGAGGTGATGCTGGAGTGGCTTGGCTAGGTGTGTTGGACTCGTCATCGCTGACGTTGGAAATGTCCATATCTTTTTTTTTTTTTTTAAACACAAGAATTATTAAGTTTAATTTTTTGTTTAGTTTATTTGTTATAATGCTATGAATGAATTACATAATTTTTTTATGTTTTATATTTTTAAATTACACAGCTTGAACATAGAGATTTGCGTACGCAGCAGACCTTGTCTTAAACATCTCGGCAGCCTTAAACATCACCCCTTCAAGGGTCATATTCCCGAGATCAGGAAAAGCTGGTTCATCATCGGAAAGGATGATTACATCGTCATCATCATCCTCGTTGTTGTCGTCAAAATAACCCTGGAGATTTTTGGAGACTGAAAATAAAAATTAAAATGTTATTTTTTTTTTATAATATTTTACATTGCTACATTGTGTGGCGTGTGTGTGTATGTGCGTGTGTACTCGCGTGCAATGTATATTGATTTTGAAACTTATCATATTCTACTTCCGAGATCGGCAGCGGCAGAAGAGACGGGGACGATGCAGGCGAGGGCTGTATACATCGATCGATAGCGGCAGAAGAGACGGGAACGATGCAGGCGAGGGCTGTACATCGATCGGCAGCGGCACCTGGAGCATGTCACCACTCCAGTCGGTCCAGGCATCCATCATGCCTTGTAGATTTAACTCGACTTCTCTCTCTCTCTCTCTCTCTCTCTCTCTCTCTCTCTCTCTCTCTCT